>VNJQ01001262.1:0-98537 GCA_008042515.1 Drosophila truncata | reverse complement strand
ATTCTCCCGTGCAAAATTATTGGATTTGGCAACAGTATTCGTATTCTTCCGTAAAAATTATTGGATTTGGTAACAGTATTCGTATTCTCCCGTGAAAAAATTATTGGATTTGGAAACAGTATTCGTATTCTCCCGTGAACAAATTATTGGATTTGGTAACAGTATTCGTATTCTCCCGTGAAAAAATTATTGGATTTGGCAACAGTATTCGTATTCTCCCGCAAAAAATTATTGGATTTGGTAACAGTATTCGTATTCTCCCGTGCAAAATTTATTGGATTTGGAAACAGTATTCGTATTCTCCCGTGAACAAATTATTGGATTTGGTAACAGTATTCGTATTCTCCCGTGAACAAATTATTGGATTTGGCAACAGTATTCGTATTCTTCCGTAAAAATTATTGGATTTGGTAACAGTATTCGTATTTTCTCGTGCAAAATTATTGGATTTGGTAACAGTATTCGTATTCTCCCGCAAAAAATTATTGGATTTGGTAACAGTATTCGTATTCTCCGGCAAAAAATTATTGGATTTGGTAACAGTATTCGTTTCCGGCAAAAAATTATTGGATTTGGTAACAGTATTCGTTTCCGGCAAAAAATTATTGGATTTGGTAACAGTATTCGTATTCTTCCGTAAAAATTATTGGATTTGGTAACAGTATTCGTATTCTCCCGTGAAAAATTATTGGATTTGGTAACAGTATTCGTATTCTCCCGTGCAAAATTTATTGGATTTGGAAACAGTATTCGTATTCTCCCGTGAACAAATTATTGGTTTTGGTAACAGTATTCGTATTCTCCGGCAAAAAATTATTGGATTTGGTAACAGTATTCGTATTCTCCGGCAAAAAATTATTGGATTTGGTAACAGTATTCGTATTCTCCGGTGAACAAATTATTGGATTTGGTAACAGTATTCGTATTCTCCCGTGCAAAATTTATTGGATTTGGAAACAGTATTCGTATTCTCCCGTGCAAAATTTATTGGATTTGGAAACAGTATTGATTGGTAACAGTTTGTATTCTGCGGTGAAAAATTGTATTGTACAGTATTGATTGGAAACAGTATTCGTATTCTGTCGGTCAAAATTTCTTCGTTTTTTAACCTCTGATTGGCACATTCGTACATCGTACAAAATTAATTAGTTTTTTGAAATCTCTAGGAAACACATTTGTATTTTGTGGTAAGTTTTTCTAAGCCCTACATAAAAACACGCATTCCACCGTGAAAAATTGATTGGCTCTCTAAATCTTTGGGGAAACGCATTCAAATTCTCTCGAAAAATTATTTAGTTTTGGAAAACGCATCTCTATTCGGAAACATATGGATATAGGGAATACGCGAAAAAATTTAGTTTAAATATTTGGTTCTTGTGGTTCTAATCTGAAAAATTAAAGTTTTATCTCTGGTTGGAAAAAGTATTCGTATTCTCTAGTGAAAAATTTGTTAGCTTCTTCTATACGAAGAGTACGTGAAAAAATTATTAGTTTTTTTTATAGTATTTGGTTCTCGTGGTTATCCCCTGCAAAATTTATAAGTTTTTATTATTTCTGGTTGGAAAAAGTATTCGTATTCTCTTATGAAAAATTGCTTAGTTTAAAACACATTCGTATTCTGGTGAGTTTTTTAAAATTCTAGTTGAAAACGCTTTCGTTTTCACTCGTGAAGAAAAGATAATATTTTCGTATTCTCTAGGAAATCAACTCGTATACTCTCTTGTGAAAAATTTGTTAGGTTTGTTAAAATCTGGTTGAAAACATTTTCGTATTCAGTGGTGAAAAATTTATCAGTATTTTTTCAATATCTTGGAAACGCGTTTGTACACAATAGTGAAAAATTGGTTAGTTTAGTTTAGTTAGTTTAGAAGCTCAGGTAAAATCATTTTGGCCAGCACACAAACATATTACACGAGTACTCAGGCGCAAAATGGAGAGAATGGTCAGGCCGGAGCAGTCTGTGAAGGGGACTGGACCTCAGGTCTACTTGCGCTTGCGTCCTCCGCAACAGCTGACAACCCACACCTCCTACACGATTGACAAGGACGGGACCGAGCTTATCACCACCAGCCAGAAGCACCACCGCGTGGAGAAGCATTTTGGTTTCACGTCCATCCTTGACGGCAGTGTGGACCAGCACGAGGTGTATGAGAGGTGCGTGGGCCCACGGATTGATGCGGAGGAGGGCGTGACAATCATGATGTATGGAACCTCGGGTTCTGGAAAAACTTACACCTTGCTGGGTAAGCCCCTCTTCTTTTGAGCATTGCCTTGGCCAGTTTAATAAACCTGATAAATCTCCATATCTCAGGCGATGATGAGAGCGTCGGAATTATTCCCCGTGCCTTGAACAATATATTTACGAACTGCCAGAATCGCATACAACGCATTCCCACATTGAAATTGATAAGAGGCAATATTACCGCTTTGCAGGACGAAGATTTGGAGCATGAACTCAATGTTAGAGAGGAACTGCTCGATCTTTGTTTCGCCTTGGATGATTCCATCCCCTGTGAGGGCCTTGGTGGCGATGATCCGAAAATAGATCACAAACGGGATGAAGAAACTGTTTTGATTTGGATCTCATTTGTGGAAATTTACAACGAGCTGGTATATGATCTGCTGGCGATGCCATCGGAGCGTTCCAAGAAGTTGAAGATTGTGTACAACAACGGCGAGGTGTTCGTCCATGAGTTGACCAGTGTATTTGTTAAAAACTTGGATGACGCTCTGCGTCTCCTCCGCTTTGGCCGCCAGCAAGCCACATGCGCCGCCACATCGATTAACGACCGTTCCAGCCGCTCCCATTGCGTTTTTACCGTAGACATGCTGAAGACATGCAAACGCACGGGCATTACCACTCGGGCCTCCTATAAATTCTGCGATTTGGCCGGGTCAGAGCGTGTGAGTACCACCGGCAACACCGGCCAGCGTCTCCGAGAAACCAGGAACATCAATACATCCTTAATGGTGCTGGGCCGATGCCTTGATGCAGCCTGCAGCAAGAGTATGGGACGAAGTAAAAGCGTGATTATTCCCCATCGGGATTCCAGATTGACATTGCTGATCCACGCCGCCCTGTTGGGCAAAGAGATACTTGTAATGATTGCGACTGTTTCACCAGTCGACAAGTTTTATGAGGAGAATCAGAATGTTCTCAATTTTACTTCGATAGCTCAGAATATTGTGTTCCCTGAGCCGTTGCTGATGAAGCAGCAAGTGTGCGACGACAATGATACAAGTCCCTCGGAGGCGTCTACAATATTTTGGGACGCACAAGGAGAATACCTGACGGACCTGCAGAAAGAGAAACGACGTTTGGATCTTCAATTTGAACGTGTGAGGCACGAGCAGGTCCTCGTTTTCCAGCGGTTATATGAGTGTCAGAATGACTTTAAACATGGAATAGCGTATTCCCATATGGGAATACGGTTTGAAGTTGACACGTTACGGAAGCAATTAGAAGATGAAATCGATGGTCTTATGGAAAGATGCAAAGATGTAATGAAACGGATAAAGAATGCCCGGCAAATGAAGGCGTCCGATTGATGGTGTTGATTGGCAGTTCGTAAAATTTCAAAATTGTATTTTGTGTAATTTAGGAATAATAGAATAGCTTAGCAATTGTTTTTTTTAATAATAATTCGGGGACACACAGTAGTACATGTTTGCATTTTTCTTTCTTTGCTGGGAAAAGCTGGCCAACTGTGGAAATCTGATTTAAAAGTTTCTTAACAGCTCTGTTAAAGAACATGGGGTTGCCAGTTCTCTTACAGTGGGGAAATTCAAAGCTTAACATCAACCGCCCGCTGTTAGGCCGCTTTCCAATTGGACTTGAATAGCACAGAACAGTTAGTTTCTGGCACCCGACAAAAGCGGACGTGGCGACCAACTGATGGGAAAAGCACTCCGTCTCTGATTAGCATCCATCTAAGACGAACTTTTGGCGCGCATTTTCCTTGTCGCTTCGTTTTTCTATTTTTTGCAAGTGTTCTGCGTAAAAGTCTTTGTTTTTTTTTTGTCTTGTGCTTAGAGTAGTGACGCGTGTGTCTGTGTGAATGGATAATTGCAGGGCGCACTTGAAATATTCATGGGACAAGTGCAGCGACAACGACCTGAATAATTCAAGGAACTACCAATAGAAGCCAGTTCTTTTTTGTCGCCGGAGGAATAGGAGAACGGCAAGGATAAGCAGGAACAGGAGGTGCGAGGAGGAGGGCGGCCGAAGCGGTACAAATGAACATGTAAAGTGAATCAAAGCCGATACACAAATGGCAGAGAGCAGCAACAAGCCCCGGTACAGGTACCGGTACAAGTGCAAGTCCCATGGCGCCGCCGGCACGCTGGAATGCCTCCTGCATCTGGTCCTGGTCACCACAGGTGAGTGGCCCAGAGCCGCTTTCGATGATCAACGATTTTTGGGATTTTATTACAGATTTTTCTTACTAAGATTTAAATATTATATAAATTTTTTAGGTAAATAACTTCTGGGTTTTCAAATATTATAATTGTCTTATCAGACATTAGTTTATATATTTTTTTCTGAAATAATTTATTCTGTGTTTAAATGCCAGTAAAGAAATTTACGTGACAAAGCATGGGTCACATTTGGTTCTACAATTTCTCTATTATTTCCTTTAATTTTATATTATATTTGATTTATATTTACTTTTACATATTCAATAAGTTTAGTGTAGTGCTTAAGTTTTAAATTAAAATGTAATAAGAACGATCTTATTGTTAATATTACAATGTAATTGAAAAATAAAGCACTAAACTAAACTAATTAAAAACATAAACTAAGTAAATTTGGTGAAGAACAAAGCAATTCTTTTGTTAAATATAGATTATATATCAACCCATTCCTATATAATATAATGCTGTTTAAAACATTCGATTTCCTGTTGGAGTTCGAGCAGAAAGAGCTTGGTTCTCATACAAAACGTATTCAAGATGTTTTAATTGGCGTACAGCTGTTCTTGTTTACCAAAAGGCAAACTTCTTCATCAGGCCTTTAAAAGCACCGGGGGAAAAATGCTGTTAATATTTTTAAAAGTGTCAAATAACCTGAAGTGTTTATATTTTGTTGTGATATTTTTTAAAACAAATAAATACGCAAACATTTAAATATTTATGTTAGCAGTTTTATATCAAGCTATATATTAAGAACTATGGCGTATTTTTTTGTGAATATGCAGGTATGACACTGCAATAAAGTGTTTAGTTATTGTAAGGGGTTTTTGGAACTGTGAAAGAGATAGTTTCATGTGTTGTTTTATTCAGATCGTGGTTTTAGGGATTTAAAAGGTAAATAGCAGTTTTATATCAAGTTATATATTAAGAACTATGGCTTATTTTGCTGTGATTATGCAGGTATGACACTGTAATAAAGTGTTCAGTTATTATAAGGTGGTTTTGGAACCGTGAAAGAGATAGTTTCATGTGTTGTTTTATTCAGATCATGGTTTTACCTATTTAAAAGGTAAATATCATTTTTATATCAAGTTATATATATAGAACTATGGCTTATTTTGTTGTGATTATGCAGGTATGACATTGCAATAAAGTGTTTAGTTATTGTAAGGGGTTTTCGGAACCGTGAAAGAGATAGTTCCATGTGTTGTTTTATTCAAATCATGGTTTTACCTATTTAAAAGGTAAATAAAAAAATCTGGATGGAATTCTTAATATTCTTAATATTTTTATAATATTTGACAAATTCATAAAGTCTTTGTCCTTCATTTTTGTCTGGTATAAAGCTTTCTTAGAAACAAATGTTTTATTTAATGTCTTTAATTTTTATTTTAAAATATATATTTTTGAAAAGGGAAGCCTCTTTACTTTCTATTAAGCTTATAATGCAAATTAGGGAAGTTTTGAAATGCAGTGTCACATTTTGTTGAAAATAAGTAATTAGTACCATAAAATTGGGTAAAGTCCTTATGGAACGACTTGGCTTTGTAATTTTCCCGCTGTGCACATGCAATTCCCGCCGGGGGTGCCCGACCGAGAAACCAACCAAAAAAGAGGCCCCCGTAAAAAAGCACCGCCGACGCTGTCCAACGCGGCGTATGCGTAATTTATGGGCCTGCTCCCATTGCATTCCACTGGCGGTGCGGGCCATAACGGTACTTAACGAAATTAAAATGCGAGCCGCTCTCCATTTGCTCTACCACCTCGTCCCCCTCAGCACCCTCAGCCCCCTTGTCCAGCGGTCGAGTTAATGCGCGAAATGAACAGCAGCAGCAGCAGCAGCAGCAGCAGCTAAAGGAAAACTTTATTATTATCATAGAATTCTTGGGATTGAGGAAAAAGGCGGAAAACTGTTGCCTCACTTCATTTCCCACCTTCCACCGCTGGTGGCAGTCAGGCAAAAGAAAATTGCAGCAGGAAAGAAGAAAAATCTGGCCAACTAATTTTTACAAAAAGTGTAAAAAAAATTAGACAAAGAAAGCTAAGAGAGATAACTTTTTGCAGCCTCCGCTGCATTTTCAATTATCTCAAAGTCCAAATTATAAGCTGGCCGACCTATGAGTGACTCTGACATTAAGCCTTACGAAAAACTATATCTAAAGTTGGGTATAAGTCTTAACTATCTCAAGGTTTGAGGAATAAAGAAGAAGGAATCACCTCCTTTCGTTCAAGGTTTGGCTTCTCTCTAATTTATTCAAAGCATACCTTTCTCTTGTTGCATATTTTAATAAATATATTTTCTAATGAGTGTTCTTCGACAAACTCTATCGCCAATATATTATAAACTAATTTTATCGGAATCGTGGGAAAGTGTCAATTAAAAGAAACACTTTATAATTTATAATAATTTCTTATTACGGCACCTAATACCATAGCTGTTAAGGTCTCAGTTGGGATTATCCACAAATCGAATCATTTCGTCAGTCACTTATTTGGTTCTATCCTGGGGCTCTGGGTTCGCTTCATCCTCAGCTCCATCCCTATCTATACCCATGCCCATCATCATCCCTCATCCCTTATCTCTCCTGGTATTCTGTTATTCCAAACATTCCAAAAATAGTCGCAAATCGCAGTTAAGAAATCTCATCACTCGGCCTAAGCGCGTGCCACAATGAAAATAAAAGCGTCTAAACCGAAACCTGAACCGAAACCGATACTAGACAACGTTGAGCAGACTCGCCTGGGGCACTTTGGGTCAGCACTGGGATAAATTTGGGGTTAGCGGGGCATTTATTAAAATAAATGAATTTTAAATAATAATTCTATTATTTTTTAAGAAATAAGAAAAGCAAGAAGGAGAAATTCCCTGTATATGTTGGTATATTATTTCAAGTTTCTTAATAATTAATAATACTCTTATTCTGGTAATATTTATCTATCTATAGTTATCTTTCTAACTATTTAAATATATCTCATGGGATGCTAATTATTTCTAAATATTTAGGCTTTCATTGGGTTGAAAAATCTCCTGAAACATTCCTCGTTATCGTATCTTTGCTCTACTTTTCTCTGACTGCACTGACAACGGCAATGATTGGATTGGTTACCAGTTCACCTGGCGGTAACCTCGGCTTCTAGTGGGCCCCAGGACTTTGGTCTCCGGTCTCCGGTCTCTGGGACCTGTCTTAACTGGCTTACGTGGGGGACTCTCTACGGGTTCCCTCAGGGCTGTCACAAAAGGGCCTGCCTCAGACATGGGATACAGACACAACAGATCCATCCAGTCCAACGCAATATGGCGACACTAATCTGAGATTGTCAACCCTCCCCCCTTTTGAGGCACCCAGCCACCCCTTTTCCAGCTCATGTTTGCGTTTGCAGCTGATTAGACGGCAGTGACACTCCATTTAACTGTCAGAGGCAGCCCCAGAGCCAGTTACCTGCGAAAAGGGCAAGCGAGAGTAAGCCGCCAGTAAGCGGTAGTAACTGTGCAGTAAATGCACTGAGAGAAAATAAGAGGAAAAAGAGTAACAAGACCTACAAGCTTAAAGGAAAGCTTACTAAAAGGTTCTGTCAAATTCAAGTGATATTTTCTGCCTTGAGAACCTTTTTTAAGTGATCTTCTTTACACAAAGTATGTTCAGCATTAAAATATTTGAAAAATGTATATAAATAATATTCCAAAAACATTTCTTTGTGTGTTGTTGCATAGGGATCTTGCGTCACGGAACTGGCAACAATTACTCAACGCGTCCATCCAACCATTAATCCATCCATTCGTAATATTTCCAATTATATAAGCTGTTACGGGAAACATTGAAAAGATTTCCATCGCTCTGGCAAGTGGGAAAGTGGGAAAAGGGGAAAGGGAAAGCCGCATAGGGCGGACAGGAAAAGTTTTTCGACTAGGCGTGGCTCTTGGCTAATGAAAAGTGTCAACAAAACAGGATTGCAGGATGTGAGTAATTCGAATACATTCATAAACTTTCTTTGCAAAAAAAAAATATTGAATCATAATCCCTGGAGTACTCCCTCGCTCTCTTTTTTTTTTCTCAAGAGTGGTTTTTGCGTAGCAAAAAATAAATAAAGAAGCCGAGCCGAGTCGAGCCGAGACAAAAATGACATAAAAAAATACGTTTTAATGCAGGTGGAACGGAGATAACGACTGTCAGGACTTAATGCCCCCCAAAAGAAGGAAGAACTGAGCCATTAAAGTGGCAAGATGAAACGCCTGAAGAAGCCCATGTTGCAAAAGCTTAAAATGTAGACAACTTAGAGGAGATTTCCTGGGTATATACTCATGATTATGAATCTAGAAATGAAACCGATTTGATTCAAGTGCCCTGTGGCCATAACTTTAAGTGGTCGGTTAGTGCTAAGTGGAAATTCCTAGGCCACAAACTCAATAGAACCGATTTTCCCTTCTCCTCTACATTGTTCCCTCTCTCTCGCTCTCTCTCTCTAATATTTTCTATGAAATGAAAAATTAAAAATGAAACAAGCCCGGGGGAGGTGGTAAGAGGAAGAAGTATGGATACGATTGATCAGGGCATCAGTGGGCATTGGAAATTGAGGAGGAAAATGTTTACAAACATTGGACGCGGCGTCGAAGAAAAACTTTTTTATCAAAATAAACTAGAGGCATTAAAAATCTCTACTTAATTCAGGCCAAATATGGGATACTCTTAAAAGCAGGAAGTGATTCTAAATACTAAAAAAACAGCAATAAATAAAGGAAATAAAATGCGTAAAATCAATTTTAAAACAATTTTAAAACAATACTTTTATTTGCTCAAAGTTCCTAAATTTATAATCGCCTTTTTATAATTTCTCAGAGATAAATGATTGTAAAATATATAAAGTTATAACTTAATAGGAGCTGTTTTCAGTCTCTGCCTCTGATTATGCTTGATTTTTATATCAAAATACACTATATTCTCTTTGGGTGAGATAAAACAATATAAATTAGCTTTGTTAACAAGTGAACTTGGTTGTTTATAGTTTGTGGCAATATTATTTATTTAATCTGATAACTAGGGACAATTTCCTCCCTGTTTTAATGCACTTTCCACTTGGCCATGGAATCGGTGCGGCAGCATCTTCATCAGCAGCAGCATCATCATCATTGTCGACATTTTGGCACATTCTCGTTTATATGTATATATATTTGTATATATATTTACGCCCTATATACATATATACAAGTTTATTCAATTGTGATGATGCCCGCCTGCGATGTGTTGTTATTTCTCTTATTATTTCTTTCTTTCCTTTTTTGTTTTTTTTTTTGTGTGGCCTCAAGGCAGCATCTGTGGCTGCTGTCGCTGTTGCAATTTTTCCAAATTTGTCAACTGCTGTGGTCGACATCCCCCCGTCTCCAGAACCCCCCCTCTTTATCTTTATTTTCACCTCCACCCCAATCTCCGTGTCCCTTGTCCCTTTTTAACTAACCAAGGACGCACATGCATATGAAATATGTTGTCTTTATTTTGTTTTTAACACAACAGATATACATATGCGTTCAGGCTTAAAGATACTTTTTAATTTCTATATAATAAGGTAACAATCTGTTTTTTAATCAACTGAACATCTGTATATATATTTTGTAGAACACCTAGGCTTAATTATATAGAAATATATGTGGTATATACCATCAACTTGAGCTTAACTTTTCACGAACAAGTCGTCCCCTGCGGTGTTGGCCATTTAGTGCCAATGGAATACCTGGGGATTATCCCCTGAGTGACAAATGAGGCAGTGTCGTAGGCAGAGACTCATTTGATACCCTGTAGATAATGCTTTGGCCCTGTTTCTGGCTCTCACCTCCTGCCAGTTTCATTCGGAGTCCGTGATCTGGGGTTGTCTTTTTTTTTTTTGCCAACTGTTACAGCTTCATTTTGCTCCAACAATGGAGGGTGCTTTACACAGTGAGAAATGTTTTTTTAAAAACTGTGTGTAAATAGGAAATGAAGATTTTGTATTTGTTTCTTATACTTGTTAGTTTTTATTCAAATTATTTTTAAAGATTATGCTAGCCCTCTAAAAGTATTGTGAAAATTAATGAATGTAGAGTTAAAGATATAAAAGAGTTTTGGATAACTTGAGGTTAAAAGTCTGCTGGATTTTAATACACAAAAAATCGTATAGGGGTTCCCAGGGTTCGGTCTTCCAAAAGAGCTCTTCAGTTGACTTGCATGTTCATGGTAGATCCATTCATAAGCATATTAAACAAAGTAAATAAATAAGATAAATAACAAAAACAGAATGAACATAAATAATATATAAATAATAAAGACTATAACTTATTATAATAATAATAATTGCAATAAATTACCAGTAATTCCCTTTACAAACATTTTAATTTTATTTTTTTTTTCATCCGCCCGAAGTTTTATTCAGTTCCTTTCTTATTTTTCTGTATCTCTTTTGTTTTTTATTTTTTATTTGTTGAATATTTTATTTTCCGCTTTGCCGCCGGGGGGGGGGGCAGCAGTAACATTTTGCGTGCTCCACGCCCACAAGCAGCAAGCACAACCCCAAAGGGGGCATGCCATTTGTGACATGTTAACATACAAGCTGGAAATGAAATAAAGCGCGTATTAAAAATAATTTCCGAAGCGATCCTCCTCCCAAGGTAGCGCTTGCCTTTGCCATTTCCCGCTTGCGTGTGCAGACAACCCAACCCAACCCAACCACCCACCTTAACCCTTTGGCAACCTTAACCCTCGCCAGCAGCGTAGTCAATCGGGGCAAAGGGCACAGCACATGCACAAAAGCGAAGCGTCACGCAATCGAGCTGGGAATTGTTGGTCTTTGGTGCAGGTTTTCGGTTCTGGGGGGAGACTAGAGGATGTGTGTGTACGATGGTCTGGTTGGTGGTCACAATCCTGGCTATGATGATGATGCCCCGAAAGGTCCCGCCACTCAATTCCTCGTGGGCAACATGCAACATGCAATTACAGGTCAAATCGGTTAAGTGCAACCATTTCAAGGATTTTATAACCAACATACAAAAGAAAAATCTATCATTAATATCATTATTTTAATGTTACATTAAATATTTTTCTATATTTATTGGATACCTCAAAGTTAATTATATATTTGAAATTTTAAGCCTTCTTTTGGGGGAAAATATGTAGTTCTTTAGATGTTTCCGATTATATAAAGAATATTGATATATTGCAATATTTTAGGGATTTAATACCTTAAATATAAATATATCCATAGATACATAGGCAATGTTTCGATTTTAAATCGATTTCTAAACATTTCACTTCTTGTTCCCCCATTTTCTTATCGATTTTAATTGTTTTCTTTAAGCGATTGTTTACTGTACGATTTTTTGGGTTTCGTGTTCTCTACTTAGGCAAACATTAACACCCTTTGATTAAATTGGAACATATATTATGCCATATTTCGCAGCACGTACAAATATAGTATATATAGTACTATATTTACTTTATACATATATACACATGTCTGTATATGTAGCCACACGAGTTTCTGATTTCCAATACGTACAAAGGGGAATTTAATCTTGTTCGGGGAATTTAATAAAATTTTGGAAAAACAGAAATTATTAGAGAAAATTCCACTATGAATTCTGCAAATTAATTCCACTTAATTGGACGATAGCTTTGTCTGTGTTTTCAATTAATTTAGTTTCTGGGCAGCAGGTGCGGGATTTTTACTAATTTGTTTGTTATAATTTCATACGATTTTCCAAACAATTTCCCTGCTCTGTGACCTTTTATTTATTGCTAAATATAATTAGTTTTTAATATAATTAAGGTTAATAGATGCAGAATATTCCCTAGTTTTCTTGGTGTGATTTTAAAACGTTTTCCTTACTCTGTGACCTCTTATTTATCTCCAAATATTATGATTTCTTAATATAATTAAGCCCTTGTGCTGGGATATTCCCTCAAATGCGATTTGGTCTATTCACTTTTGATTTTCCTGGGAGATCCTTCGATAATTTAACTTTTCGCCGAGGAGAGTGCCCCCTTTGGAGTGTTTAATTATTTAAAGTGTTGTCTCTGAGTTTTTCCCGAGCTTCTTTGCCTTCCTCCTCCCCTTCTGCCTCATTTTCCCCTTCTCGGTTGTTGTGTCCTTTTGTAATTTCATTAGTGTTGACAACAATTTTGTTGTTGTTCTTGTTGGCTGGCTGTTTCTATTATCCTTTAGCCTGGCGAAAAATTGAAAGTCAACTGGAGCACTCTCCACCTTGATGGGGAATTGAATAGAATGCAAAATGACAGCCACGCCTTCAGGTCCTGTTTTCCCCTTTGCCCTTATGCCCTATTCCCCCGCTTCCCTCCAGTGGGGGAGCCCCATGGCATGTGTGATGAGCTGAAGACGTGCCCAAAAAGAGGTACACTGAAAAGAAAGCAAATTATAATCAAACAAGTTGGGAAATTGTATGAAAAAAAGTATAATCTGTAAGCTGAAATTGTGAGAGATATTAATGGAATTTAATACTAAAATTATTATTATTATTATGCATACTAGTAGCCAGTTTTTCCCTCAGTGCTGCCAAAGAAAAGCCCGAGGAAAAGGCAGGAGAGGACAGGCCGGTAGTGGCAGTTGAGTTATTGCTTTGAAAGTTAATTAAAAACTCATTGAGCCGAAAGAGATGCAAAGAGTGTGAACTGCGTCCTGGCACCTGCCACGCCCCCAGCCCAAACATATCACTCACGTTTTCCCTTTCCCTTTCCCTGCTCTAATTTCCCCTTTTTTTCTTTTTGTTTGGACCGCCTTCTGTTAGAAGGAGGAGTTGCAAAAATATTGAGAAAATGCGAAGGGTTGTTGTTGAAGGATTGCACTTCTCCTAATGACCAAAATGCGGTCACCGGTCACAGGATTTTCGGTAGCAACTAAACTACTGCCAGGTACCAGGCACTGGTCACTCGCCAGGTAACTGGGCTAATCACCTGTGCTGCTGCTGCTGCTGCTCCTGACCAGGTAAAAAGCGGCAGTCTAATTGAAACTGTCCTCTCATCGGGGGAATTTCGGTTGTCGTTTTGGGGATTAAAGTTGTAAGCGGCTCAATGGATAATTAGCCAAATGGCCAACGGAGCCACCAGCTAGGGATGGCTCCACCTGGTCTCCCCACCCATCTGCGACATCCTTAATGACAGCCAGCAAGTGGCCCCCAAGTCCTGGCCTTTATCCTGTCATTGTTCGCTTCGGGACACACGGAGTCCTTTCAGCTGCGGGGGGCTTCGGGTTTGTAATGGATGCAAATATGTTTCGGCTTTGTGACGGGTGACGATGTGGAGGAGGAGGAGGATTTGAGGGTCAAGAGAGGAGGTTCAGACTCCAAGGCTTGCAGGATAATGCAGTTGAGGGGCGGTGTTAGAACCTGTACCTAGATTTGATCTAGTCTATTTTTACATTATAATATCTATTCTTTTTAATATTTCTCTATGAATATACTATATCTATTCTATTATATTTAATATTTCTCTATGAAATCAAGTGAAATATTTTGTCCTTATATATTTTATTGAAAAATCATATTATTTATATTTAATAATACAAATTTTCCTCGTTTTCAAGCGCACTTCCTAACCGCATTATTTAGTTTTCGTGTTGAAGAGTCGTAGAGCATCTCCTATGTCAGTGATTCCCCAGTCAATCCTTTTAGCTTCAGCACCTAAGCTCTGGCTATTCCATTTTCCATAGTTTCAACTGCAAAACGAGAAAAAAAGATGGGGGAAAATACACACGAACACACGGGGGAAAATTTGTGTTGGTGCATTTAGCAAAATGAAAAACGCACAAAATGCAACACCCGGGCCACATATAGAAAAGGGAAGGTTGTTATGCCGGGGGGGGGAGGTTGACGGGAAAGTGTGGCAACTGAACCAACACGGGAGGCAGATGCTGAAATACAGAACCCAGAGTCAGCCTCAGATGCAAATGTTGCAGATGCAGCAGATACATGGCACACATCAGGCCAGCAGCTTCTTTTCAAGAGATGAATTTCTGGGAGGGGGAATTTTACATTTTCCATTTCCCATTTTGCATTTTGCATTTTGCATTTTGCATTTCACATTTTAGGTTTTTCTGCCTGATTCTTCACAGAATTGGCCAAGAAGAACAGCCGCTGTTGTTGTTGGTGTTGCTATTGTTGTTGCTGCTGCCACTCGCAGCTCTGATTTGATTTATAATTAAAATCGCCCCTACGATATTTTCTCTTTCTATGCGATTTTCTGGCTGGCAAAATGTTTATTTGTGTTGCTCCCTCGACGTATTGAAATGTTAGGAAAATGGAAAACTCTTCCTGCTGCTGCCAATATAATCGTATTTATTGGCCGAGAGCATAGTGAGTGTAAAAAGTAGCTTACCCCCAAAGGCGGTTAATTATCACACATGTATGTATGTAAATATTATTCACAAAATAATCAATTTTGAAATACTTGTTGAGGTTGAATTAAATTTTAATTGTGAGTGTGTGCTTAGAGGCAAGATGCTGATTAAATATTCGATAAATAATTGCCAGGGGAAAGTGATTAATTAATTAATTAACACAAATCTGGAGAACACGAGTATTTGAGAAATTTATATATATTTTAATTATAGGAATTATATAAAAGAGCTTTTTAAATTAAATTTTCAATGGTTAATTGATTATTTATAATTATGAAAGGTGTTTGAAAATCCTCTAAAACTAAATTTCCAAAAAATTATATTTTATTGAGGAATTTCAGGAGCCTTTTTGCAAATATATTTCTGATGTTTATATTTAAAGTGTATTAGTTTATTGACTACATTTTTGTTTGCTTTTTTGCAAAAGCATATGAAGTATTGTCTTCAAAAATATATATTTTTGAATTTAAAATCTCTTTAAAACAGAATTTAAAAGAGTATTAAAACCATGCCACTCAATAAATCTTAAAAAAAAAACGCGAATCTCCAACAATTTCTTTATATTCTTCATTAAAATTGTTTCTAATTAATAAACCCCTTAAAATGCAGTAAATTAAATCCCAAACACATTGCTAGCCATAAATATATGTACATTTATGGCATTTAAAATGTTTTGATAGAAAACAGAGACCAACTACACGTTTTGAACCGCATTTCTCCGTAATATATAATCGTAAAATACACTCGTAGCTAAATCACTGGGAGGCGAAGCAAATATTTGGCCATCATCATCCATCAGCTGGCCGTTAAATGCTGCCCCTCACTGTGCCGTGTGCCTGCCGGCCCCATCAATTTCCATTTAGACAAATCCGAAGGCCCGAAACCCCGAGAATTGAGTTGAGGTGAGAGTGGGCGGCTGTTTATTTGAGTTATGCATATCAAGTTGAAAGGTAAACATGCGAAATATGCTGGTTCCCCTCCCCCCAAAAGGCCCCGCGGACATCTGTTAAACCTGGCCTCTAATTTGCATATTCAAGCAAATAAATTACAGGGCCAAAGTCTAAAGTTTGGCCCCGTAATTATGAGACAGAGCGGAAGGAGAGGGGCCCCTCGTTTTATTTACATGCTTCCAAATCAATTTGGCGGCGCAGATAAGCGACCAAACAATAAACAATTGGCCCGAAAGGGGGAGGAGTTCAAGGGTTAGGAGGGATAGTTAAGAGAAAGAATCAGGAGGAGGCGGCAAAACAAACCGGAGCTCGGCCAGACAAAGGAAACCGAAACCGAAACCGAAACCGAGACCACAGTCAACGGATAAGGCTAAGGGATGGCCCCACTAAAGGTCAAAAACCAAACTAAGGCTACCCCCGAACCCACAAATCCGAATCCAAGTCCAAGACCACTTTTCCCTTCCATTCATTTTAGGAATTTCCCCAGTCTTGGTTAAGTTTTCCAACTCAGGAATGCCTTTGTCTACGATTTAATTTACTTCAAACCCAAGTGAAGCCACCGGAAATGGTTTAACTAATTCGGTTAACAGTTGGGATTTATATAGAGAATATATAGAGAATTCCAGAATTATATTTTATAGAATTTTTTTTTTAAATCAGAAAGATTTTGTATAAAACAATTATTTAAGGCTGCTACAGAAATCATTTTGGGTTTTTAGAAGCCATAAAAAATTAGGCAGAACTGAGGCAACACAAGTGTAATTAGTAAAAAAATACAAATTAAATATTTAAAAAATTAATGGCTTACTTTTAGCCACTCTTTTGGGGATTTGTAAAATTCTAGATTAACTTTAAATAAAATCGAAAGATCGAAACCTTAAATTTAGGTATGAATTAAATTAATTATCAAGCTGCAACCTTTACATTATTCCCCTTTTTTTAAAGGGTATTCCCCGAATCGTTTGTAATTTACTTTTAGCCTTGAAAACTTTAAATTTAAAAGTTGGCTGTGGCTGTTGGCCTCGAATGCCGTTTGATAAACTTTCTGTGGCCCAAAATCTCTTTGCTCAAAGGTACCGAAACTTGGTGTGTACGTGTGTGTGTGTGTGTGTGTGTGTGGAGTGGTTGTATCAATCATATAGGATCTGGATCTGTCACTGGGGTAATCACGATAATTGGCTACTTTTGAGCGAAGCCTCTTGTTGAAATTTTGCCTGGCCCTTTCTGTGGCTACGAATGAGTCTGAATCCTTTCAAGACTTACCTTTTCCTTTCTCTGACTCCTACGAACTCGTCCCAAAATAATAAAATTTAATATGCATATCAGGCGGAGGCTGTGTAGGAGTTAAGGTTGGAGATAGGAGGTGGTCCCCCTTGCAATTGACTTAATATCCTTTGGGCAAACAATCAAAACAAGAGCGGCGGAATGCTGCTGGTCCAAAAATGACGACCAAAAATCGCAAAAAAAAAAATAAGGAAAAATAAAATCAAAAAACAATGAAAAGAAAGGAAAGTAAAAAAAAGAAAAGAAAAGAAACGCGGAAAATCGCACCCAGACACAGGACGCAGAATGGACGATTTGCAACGCTTTGTTGCACGCATCCATTGAAATTATTTCCGCTTTTCCACAATTGTTTTCTTTTCGGGTTTTATGCTGCTTTTGGGTGTTTCCTTTGTCGTTCAACTGCTCCACGTCCTTGGGCTCCCTTTTTCCTTGGCCTTGGTTGCTGCTGCTGCTGCTGCTGCTGCTGCTGCTTCATTTGATGTGTGCAATTATGGCGTCATTTACATTCTTGCCTTCCAAATGGCCAATCCATGGCACCCAACCCTCATCTCAGTGCCTTTTCTTGGGGCGGCCAAGATATCCTGCAGTCATTTTGGGAGTGCACTGCGAAGAAAGATTGTTTTATATATATTATTAGATGGTATTTAGGGATGTAAAAATGGGAAATGGACTTGTTATAGAAAAACTAAATTATTTCTTATTTGTTTACAATATATATATATTATTTTTGATTTTATCTAAAAAATTACATGTTTAATGCTTGTATTTATATTTTTATTATTTTCTGTAAGGTTTAAAAACTGAATTGTAAATATTTTTCAAAGAATATTCCTGTTTTCAATACTATTTCCTGGCTATAATCAATTAACCAGGCTGGCAACCCATCTTTCTTTATAAATTAGACATTATTTCATTAGGTTTTTATCTCTAAAAATTATACTCTTTTTTTCTGTCATTATCCTGGTTATTTACCCGATTTTTCTCTATGTGTGTGTGTGGACTGCTCTTGCTGTTGTTTCAATCTCAATGCCACTTTGCCCGCTGAAGCGCGCTGCTAAGTATGCTACAGAAATTTTCCTTGCTGCCTTGCTTTTCTTGGCTTTTCCTTGCCTTTGCCTTCGTTTTTCTTTCTCCTCCTCTACTTTTCCCCCTCTCCGCGTCCTTTTGTCTCGCATTGCGTTGAACTCCTTTGTTTTTAGTGGCGACTATATAGAGATGGATGGTTGGATGAATGGTTGGTAGGTGATGAGGAGGCACGCTTATTGTTGTGCATTTACTTGGAAATAGTAGTGGAGAGTCTGGATCTTAAAGGAAAAAAAGAAAGTTTCAAGAGTCTCGAAGACATATACAAATATATGTCAGTTATATATATATCACTCCTATATTAACTTTAATATCTTTTTTGCGCACACTTTTGGCAAAGGTAAACACAAGCCACAAAAACTTGAACCGAAACAAGTGCAAAGTGAAAGTAAATATGAAAGGCAAACAGATGCTGGAAAATAAATATATGTACGTGCCGCCAAGGTAAAATATAAGTATATATATGCCTCCCCCCCTTTCCAGTTACGAAAAAACTTGAACTTGAGCCGGAAAATGTAACGAAATCGAGCTGAATTCGAGACCAAAATGAACGGTCAATTAAAACTTAAATAAAGCCATGTGAAAAGTGAGGAAAACGAATGCCAGGGTAACGCATTTACCCTTAGGGAATTTCCAACAAATTATAAACAAAAGTTGGTCCTTTAACAAATTTTGTTTAAATGTCAGGGAATTATTTACATAAATAGGGGATTTATAGGTATTTAAATAATTGATAAATTAAGTGACACAAACGAAAGGCTTGTCAGAAATCAATTAAAAACTAAGAGAAAAAATATAAACAGTCCTAAAAAAATGAAATTAATTAATATTACCAACCACTAGAACTTATAGGATGATTAATTGCTAATTTCAATTAAATGTCGAACCTGAAATAAGCCAGAGAAATGTCAGTAAATAATTGAAAAAAGCCACAAAGTACGGGCATGGAATAAATCTTGGCTGAAAAAATAATATATATGTTATAATATATAATATATAGAAGGAAAATGGGAAAAATCAAGTGATACTGAAGCGGAAATGGAGGGGAAATTAAGTGAAAGTGAAGCGGGCATAAATCAGGCCGCAAATTGATGGGCGGAAAAGCTGGGAAAGTGAGCAAGAAAGTAGGCAGGGAAAACAGCAAAACGCCAACTTCATTTTTTCATTGACTCTGTCTTTCATGGACTCTCTCCTCCTCTGTTGGCTTTTTCTGCGTAATTTTCCTGTGGCAGCGTCTCTTGCTGGCTTTTTAATTGCCACTTACGCGTTCTGGCTTAGACCAAAGCCCCGTCAAAAGCCCCTCGTCGATGCTGTGTCCTTGCGCTGCCTAATTTATATTTATTTTTTTTCATTTTCTCTTACTTTTTTGTTGCTGTTGTTGTTGTTGTTTATAAGCAAACGCTTTTTATCCCTTTGTCTTTTTCGGCGTGGCGGCTGCGACATAAATTAAAGTCAACTAATTGCGTATACGCAGCGTGTGCCTTAAGTGGGTTTTGCCAAGGACATCGTTTTGGGCTTAGTCCTGCTTAGTGGATCCAGCAGGAAACCATTCTTATTCCCTATCCCCCTAGCTTTTCCTTTTTTATTATCCCAAAATATTGCTTCACAGCGCCTGGCGAATCCTTTGGGGGATTTGCAGCCTTGATTTAGTAGTGTGCACCGTGTCATTAAAATTTAATTAAATGCCCCGCAAAACGCACATGTAACAGGCCGCACTGTAAACAGGAACAGGACACTGATGATGCCGCAACATCATCATCATCATTATTATGTTGCTCATCATCAGTGGCAATGGCAATGGCAGTGGCAATGGCAATGGCAGTGGCAGTGCCAGCAGCATCCGCAGCAACATCAAATGAAATTCGTTTTGTCTCCGCCGAGCATGTAATAATTTATAACACGATGAACTTGTCGCCCCTTCATGAGCCTACGCACACACGCTACACCCTACAACACCCTACAGTCGTGCTTGTGTGTACATATCATATATGCAAATGAACCAAGTTAACACCCTATATGCGTAGCATTCTTTAAGGGCCACCCCAGGCATTGTCCTTGTAATGTTGGTTTTTAAAAAACGAGCGAGTTATATTAGTCTTGATATATTTCTTTATATATATAAATTAGGGATTAATTTATTTATTGGACTGAAATTTTTAAAGTAATATATTATATAATATTTATTATTATTAAAATGTATAAAATATAATAAAACATATTCAGGTTCCCAGTTTGGAATGAGAGCAACCAACTCGTTGCATGAGACAATTTTCTTCTTATGTCACTCTCTTACTCGTCGTCTTTATTCGTCTTTTTTATCTCAACCTCTATGTATACTCGTTACTATACTCGTTACTATACTCGTTACTATACTCGTTACTATACTCGTTACTATACTCGTTACTATACTTGTTACTATACTCGTTACTATACTCGTTACTATACTCGTTATTATACTCGTTATTATACTCGTTACTATACTCGATACTATACTCGTTACTATACTCGTTATATTCGTTGTCGTCTATTTGAAGCCCTTTTTCTCGTTGGTTTGTTCTAATACTCGTTGTTTTTACTGTAATTCTAATTCGTCATCTTTATTCCTCTTTTCTACTTCTCATTTGCACTTATCCTTTCACTTATGTTTCACTCATCCCATCACTAGTCATCTTTACTCGTCTTGGTGATCTACCTTTACTCGTTACTCATTTCAAAGACCTTTACTTCCTTCGATAAAGCCAAAATCCCAAGCAATTTTCTAAAATATTTATTCAAGTTTTACAAAGACCGCCTTCTTTACATGCTTATTGCATTGGCTATGGCTTTTGTATTTTCTTCAAGAATCCCTCTATTTGTGCCACTCGAACATCTTGCTCTCAATTAGGCAACTAAGCGAGTCATGTTTATTCCTCATGCTACCATATATACCCCCCATAAAGGTCTTGCTGCCTCTCTCAACCCAAGAAGGTGGAAAGCAGCAGCAGCAGGGAGTAGGACACCCAAAGAGCCATCTCATCGCCATCGTCATGATTGTCATCGTCATCAGCCAAGCATGATAATGATAACAGTAACAAACAAGCGCAGCGACAACTCTGGCCGGAAAAGTGGGCTGTCTGTCGCTGGGCTGGCTGGGTTGGTGTGATATAAAGATTGTTGCCATATTGCTATCATTTGCACACAATCAGCGTCAACGTCAACGGGATGCGAAACGAGAGGGGAGAAAAGAGGGGGGTGGTGGGAGGTCAAAGGACAGAGGGACTGGGTTGGAAAATGTATGCAGAGACGCCCCTTCGAAGGAAGTGGAAGTGAAGCCATCCATTCGTCAGGATGAGGCGCGGATGACGCGGAGATTGCTCGTCGACGTCGTCGTCCAAATTGCAGATAAAGTATAAATAAATTTAAATAAATAGCGTAAAATCAAATTTCCTAGGAAAAAGGCAGAACGCGTCCCAAAATGGGATACACGACGTCAAAATTTCCATGTGGTTTAGTCATCAAATGTGGGGGAAGGCGGGAAAGCGTACAAATTGCAGCGCCAATATAATCATTAGGCGAGTTTCCGCAGAGATTTTTAGGGATCTGGGGAGCTGGGAGCGATCTTCAAAGAGGAATGAGTGGGAGGTGGGATCTTGTAATGTTTAATATAGATTTTATTCTTATTTTGCTGGATTTTTTTAAAATATGGGCAAGGTGAGAGCCTTAAATTTGTAGATTTGTTTGTATTATTAATGATAATTAATTAAGTATTATAAAATCTGCGTAATAGGTGAATAATAATTAGATCAACAGGCTTAAAATTTGATAATCAATTAGGTGAATGTTTAGGGTTTTTTAAAGGCAAAGAATTGTCTCAAAACGACTTTACGAAAAAAAGTACTATTTTGGGCTTATTTATTGATATTAATATCATTAGTAATAATAACAATTAATTTCTTGATTTCATAATTGATTGTAAATTATATTTTTTATCTATCAAAAGCTAAAGCTATGATATTTGTATTTTTGTACCAACATTTCCCCCCATTGAGCTCTGCACTTAAAGAGGCTTGGCTTTTGGGGGGTGGCATTTCCGATTCCACTTAGTCGCAACTTGTGACCGCGACCTTGTCTCGGTCTGCCACCTGCCCCTTCCGCCTGGCGAGGTGCCTCCCTCTTCCTGCCACCACAAAGGGGGTACCTTTGCGCGACATTTGCCTATAATTGCCTATTAGTTTTCATTTGTTGATTTGGTTCTGCCTGCACGTGACGTTTACTTGCTGGTCTCGGTCTCAGTTTGGGTTTCGGTTTTGGTTTTCGGTTTTTGGTTTTGGTTTTCGGTTTTTGGTTTTAGATATTGATATTGGTATCGATTTGGAATAGGTGTGTTTGCCATATGCCATATATGCTAATGGTGAGAGTGTTGGCCCGCCCGATCAATGATGGCTAATTGTGGTCAGGCATTAAGTGCCCCGAATGGGGTCAGAGTTCAGAGGGGTGCAGGTGCCACTACAATTGCAATTACATTAAAATTAACCTACTTAATTGCTTAATCAAAAAAATTAACTTTGCATAATTTAACTATGTAGTTATAAGTTTTTTTTCCTATAAACTAAGTTCCTTTTTTTTAGTGAGCAACCAAAACTTCAACTGCAGTTATTCCTCCAGAATTTTAATAGGTTTTTTTGGTATTGATTTTATTCTGAAAGATAGTTCGTCATTCGAATGACATTTTCTGTCGTTAAATTTTAGATTCTTCTTAGCTTGAAATGACACTCATCATGACTTGGAAGGCCAACAACTCTTTGGCCAAATGTGAAGCATTAATTTTTGGATTGCTGGGAATTTTATTTGCTGACGGTCAGGCCCTCGTCATTATTCAGTATCATCGTCACATCGCCCCCCCTCCCAACCATTTCAATTTCATTTTATTTCATTCCTTTTTTTTGCATTTTGTTGTTTCTTTATTTTATTTGAGGTTCGTTCAACTTGGCGTCTCTGAAATGGCAACGACAGTGCCACAAATATTTCATTTTGGGGCATTTGCATTGTTATGGTGGGCATACTTACTTGGGGGCATTCTTAGTCCCTCAGTCAGCGTCTGCTTTTCCAGCTCTATTTTCCGGCGTTTTGTGGGGGGTAGGGGAAAAGTGCATTTACCCCAAAACCGGATTCGAAAGCGGAATACCATTATTCATCTGCCCATCTGCAACGCAGCAAATTGGCTGCTTCAGAATGAGAGCGAGAGCTGCCAGAAAAAAATACAATAAAATAATTATTTGTGCTGCAAAAAAACTGGGGGAAATATATATTAAAAACATATTTTCAGTCATTCAAAAACGGTGCTAATAATTTGTAATAAAAGCCCTGATATTGGATAATTCTTAAACATAAGTAAAAGAATATATTTTGCAATAAAACCCTATATTTTCAATTTTTAAATTTTAAACCATAAACTCACATCTTTTGCCAATAAGTTAGCAAAATATATTCTCTAAATATTGATCTTTGGCACTTTCACAACTATTTTCTCTACGTGCAGAGCAAAAAACAAATAAGCATGAAAAATCGGGCAAGGCCTCCGAAGAGCTTTCCCTTGGCACCATCACATTTTCTTTAGGTTCTTCTGCTTTTCCCCAACCGCTCACCAAGTACTTGCGAATTTTTCATTTTCTTTTTTGGTTTTTCGTCTGGCTTTTGTCTGTTTTATTTTTATTTTTACTTATTTTTTTCTGCCAGCTGCATCTTGTTGCTGTGTGTGTTTGCTTTTGTTATGTGTTAGTTTGGCAACTGATTAATTGCCACGCCTCCTCCTCCTCCTCTGTGCTCCCCTGGACCCTGCCCTCGATTTTGAATCAGATCAAGAGTGTCTGCAATATTTGGGGCACTATTTATGCGATATAATTCGTTCGATAATTTAATGAGCTAAAAATAGTGGCTCGAAGAGCTCTTGGCAGCCCAGTACAAAGTATTTTGTGAATAGATTATATTTTGAGATAATTTTACCTATTGGAAATCCATTTTAATTTAATAGAAAAACTCGTGAAATTTTGTAAAACATATTTATTCCGTATTTATTCCGAATTTAATTCAGGTCTTAGTTGAGGGGCTTACAAGCTATCACAATGTTAAGCTTAATTATAATCTTACAAATCTTTTAAATCCTCTGAAAACTCAGAATTAAAACCTAGCCAAACGCTCGCTGTGCTGGGCAAAGTGGAAGCCGCCATAGTACTCCTCCAGATCGCAGAGATCCCGCTTGAACTGTGCCTCCAGTCGGGCTTGGGCGGCCTTCTGCCTGGCGGAGGGACGCCTGGCCAGAGTGTGGCTGCCGCTGTTGCTCTTGAGGCTAAGGCGACGTCGCACCTTCATGCCAGCACCACCACCACCACCACCACCAACCATGTCATAGAGCGGTGACTCTGGCTGATCCTCCTCCAGCTGCTGCTGCTGCTTCTCCTGCTTCTTTTGGGGCAGCAAAGGTTGACGGCATCGCTTGGTGTCCGTGTGTGAGGGAAATCCCCGGGGTGTGGTTTGGCCCACAAAGGCCTCACTGATGTCGTGGAGCCGCTGCTTGCCCTGCTTGGTGGCCAAATGCTCAAAACTGCACTTCCACTGAGCATATTGCTTGTCGACTGGCGGTCCTCCTGATTTCTTGTTAGCGGGCGGCGTCAGTAGGGTGCCGCAGGAGCCGAAGGACGAGCAGCGCGGCATGGGTCTTAGGAGATGGCGTGACTGCGAGTGGGTTAGCCGTCGTAGACGCTTTTGTTTTCTGGCCGAAATGTTCAGCTTGCGGAGGAGAATCTTCTGGATTTTGGCCAGAAAACCAGGCAAAGGGCAGCAGATGCCAGGCGGTGCAGGACTGGTGGTGTCCTCGCTAGGTTTCACCTGTTCGATGGAGTGAGTGCTGCCCATTTTGTAAACAGATTTTAAGTTGAATTCAAAAAGGGAATTTTTGTTATTAATTATCACTGATTTTTTCGCTCGTTAAATCTGGAATAGACTCTCGATTCAATAACGCTCTTGTCGCTGTCAGTGCTGGTGACCAACTGATGCTGATTGCCACCAGGCGACAGGCATATATACTTGCTCCCTCCCCCCAGGTAGCTGCATCGTTCGTCCTTATAGGGATCAGCGGTCTTATTCGCTACCCGCCATTGACCTCCATAAAAAAAAAGGCAAAAAGGAGATACCTAACCCAATCTGACCTGACCCCAGCCCCTCTTTGACCATAATCCGCTTGTTTTGCATAGTTTTATGAGCCAACATTTGGTCACGGCTTTGGGTTTGGGTTTCGGGTTTCGGGTTTAGCTTTGGGTTTTGCTAGAGTCGCGATTTTGTTTATTGCCCCGCAATCCTTGCACGTGCAAAGGACCACGGCCCGATTTAATGGCCCGTCATTTGCTGTCGCCTGCTGCTGCTGCTGGCCAGGATAACTAACATTCCAGGGACATAATTGCCTGTGAGGCTGACCCAAAGGGGAGTCATACAAACAGCAGCAGCCAAAAGGATACGAGGATAAGAGCAAGAGCAGCCCAGGAGGCGCCACTTAAGACTTGGCTCTGTGGGGGGGAAATTCTTAATGAATTGCAGCAAAAGCCATAAACACTGAGGGGCAACAGGGCTTCTTGAAAACTATTATTTTGTTAAAGAAATTTAGCTGAAAATATGATATTATAAGAATTTGAAGATTTTTTCAAGAAGAAAGCTTAAATATATTTATATTAATTTAATTTCTCTCTGTGTAGACCTGAAAAAGTGGGCGGCTGATGGTGGATTATTGCATGGCGGCTTGGCTCGTACTGGGGTCCATGGTTAAGCATCCTGGCAGAATGCCCGCTTTGTGTGTCAATCAGCCTTTGCATGTCAGCAGTGCCTTCATTATTGGTGTCCTTCCTCAGCCCCTTCTCCTCTCACTGAATGTGTGTGCGTGTATAAGTTATTGCTTGGCTGTGGAGAATATAAGCGGCTTTGCCTTCATTAAAAGTAGACATATGTATGCATAGTGTTCCCTCTTGAAGAGTAACCACACGGGGAGGAGGAAAATAATTGATCCCAATTACCAGGCGAGGTGCAGCGATTGCACTGAAAGAAACTCCTAAGTATTTAAGTCAATAAATGAATATTAGGTATGTTGAAAAAATATGCAGATTATGCAAATTACTATATTATTATCCTGAAGGACAGCTTGTCTTGTAAATTCTACCTGTTAAAGCAATCGAACAAGATTATGCGGGTTAGCTTAAAGGGACCTAGAGCCTAGATCCTTCTAGAAACTTCAAACTAACCTCTTTTTACCTGTTTTAATATCGAACTATACATAGTTTTTCTCTTCAAATTGTTCAAGATTAAAGCGATTCGCAGGAAACCTGATTGGGTTAACGTTTCCCCCCTCTGACAACGTATTTCCCCATTAATTAGGTTTGAATTTCCGCACAGCCTCTACTTATTCCCAGCTTTCGATGCATTCCCTCGCTTGCTCCCCCTCTCTAATTGTATTAAAATCGAAACACAGAAATCCTTCTCATGTTTCACGTTCTTTCCCGCTTTTCCCCTGGAAAATACGAAACCCAAGGACACTGTCGTCCGGGGAGGGGGTGTTAGTGGAGCGTAGTGGTGTCCTGCGGCCTGCAGTGCCCAGCCATGTGTTGAGGAATTTTTCCGCGTTTCATTCCACGAGAAACAAAAGCGATGGCGGTACCGAAAAATGGAAAATTCATTGCAAAATTCCTGGCAGTAGTCAAATGGCACAGGGTTATCGGGAGGAATGAAAACCGATAAAGGTTATACTCTTATATATATAAACATATAATTGTTAATTCATTTAGTTTGGTTTTGAGTGGGGCAGAGAAAGCCTTGCCAAAGATACATATAATAGCTTTATAGCTCTGACTCAGAGAATGTGCTCACAATACTTCCCTAATTATTACTATTTATAAATATATTTAATAACCAACAAATAAATCCTTGTTAGGGCATTTCCAAGTTCTTTTTAAATTCTCATAAAACCTACCAAAAAGGTTGGCAAATTCGGGATCGGAGGGCATTTCATTGTCAGCTGCAGTTGGAATTGTAAACTACCAGGGGGCGAGGGGACTTCGAGGGCTATTTGCGGCCAGGACATCCACATCCTCCGCATCCACATCCTCCGCATTTTCCCAATTGCGTCGAACAGAAAATTCTATTTAATTGCAGCCATTTGTTAAGTGCCAAAAGAAGAGGATAACGAATTATTATTGCAGCAGCTACAAGATACATTCACATTTGTCCTGGAGAAGGCCATAATATATGTGAGTTTAATTGCGCATTTTGTGGTTGGCCATTAATTAAAATCTTCCATATACATATATATTTTTTTTTAATATTTTATTGACTCCCATTAGTCAGTGTCAAAATCAAATTGGTTTCAGAGGTAGAGCTTTTGTGTTGCATTTTTATTTTGTATTTATTTTTATTTTTAATTAAATCAAGCTTTCATTTTTTTAGGTTTTTGGTTTTTGGATTTTCCACGGCTCACGCAATTCAATTTCTACCTGGGAAAGCCTTTTACGACCTGGCCAACATGTCGGCATATCATAAAACGTAAAGCGAACGAAACAAAATATTAAATGGAAAGAACAAAAAATGGGCAATGGCATAAAAATTCGCTTTTTATTTAACCCTTTTGGGTGACATAAAAAATGCATCTGGGAAAATATTCCTTCCCCTAACCCTTTGCTCCTCCCGTGTGTTTGTATATTCCCCGTATGCAAATCGACCTTTTCCCGCTGCACATTCCAAAGGACGAACAAAATAAAAAAGAGGAGGAGAGCAAAGAGTTGTCCTGCAAACATTTTTTGTGGTCGTGTGTCACGAAGGCAAGAAGAGGTGTCACCGAGTTCCCCCGGGAATGTTATAGAAATATATATGTTTGTTGGTTTGGTGAAAATAGAAAATGAAAATAAAGAGAGGGGGACGGGGGACTCTGAGCTGACAAAGCGAATTTTTCCACAAAAGTTTTCCAGCCGAAATTAAGATAAATAACCCAAAATCAAAGTTCAAAGATAACAAGTTCTTTGGTGAACTTTTAAATCGAATTTAAAGAGCGTAAATATTGTGATTTTAGGAGTTGATAAATGGAAAATATCTGTATATTATTTGTTTACAATTTAAGAGATTTCTAGATAGCATTTAAAACTATTATTATTGAAGTAATAAATAAAATTATGAATAAACAAATATTAATATATTTAATAATAATAAAAACAATTCATAATGTGGCCTATTTTTCATCTATAAAATAATGTGCATATCCTTATATATAAATACAAATTGAATTTATAAAAAAAAAAACATTGAAATCATCAATGCTCTAATCGTAACCCATTGCCATATCCTTTAAGCCTTTTGAAGCCCCGCACAAAATCAATCAATTTCGAGCGCAGATTACAAAGTTTACACAAGAGTCAAGTGTAAGCTAAAGTTAATATCACTTATATACTCAATCACTCATTCCGGCGTCCCGATAACTTGCTCCTCTGTAATTTAGTGGCCCCCCCCAAAAAACCCATTTGGGATGACCACAAATCTTGGCAACGCGGAGGAACGCGGAAGAGGCAAAGCCACATCATATGGGAGTGTGTCGGACTAAGGGCTAAGGATAAGGGCAAGGACATGGGGTGTGCGTGCAGGGTTAAGGACAAATCACGCATCAATAGCAATCAATCAATTTGCGGGCAAGCAAACAAATTGAACAAAAAAAAAAAGAGGAAAAAGAAGGAAAATAATCCGAAACAGACACCAGTCACTGGCAAAAGTTAACAGGATCTAAATTCGTTAATTTCTGGATTTCAGATACAGAACAAAAGCTGATAGCAGACAGTTTAATTTATGTTCAACATATTTTTTGCAGTTTTTGACCATATCAAATTTATAGAGTGTATTTTTTGCTGTGTGACCATATCAAATATCAACAAAATCCATACCGCTCTTTTATTCTTTTCGCTCTCCTACAAACTGTAGTTCAAGCGGCGGCCGCTTGGTGGCGTTCCATGTTCTTACGACCGTTTTCAAATAAAAACTTATGTTTTTTTAAGTAAATTAAAATTTAGCGGTTGAAGAGATGTGTTGAATTTACTAAAGCATAAGTTTATATGTATGTTAAAAGGGTCAAAGAACATGGAACGCCATCAAGCGGCCGCCGCTTGAACTACAGCTTGTTGGCGAGGGGAAAGAGAGGGAAGGAAAGCGGTATTTTTGCTGGCGTTTAATATGGTCACACTGCAAAAGATAAGTCGCGCCATAATAACCCGCCAAATTTGAATTTAAAGTCGAAAAGCATATTATTTATTTTCCTATGTTTTTCTTAACGACTTTTTGTTGCGGCGTCCTTGTCAATTTAAAGTTGTTGTTGTAAAGGAAATGTTGTTGTTGTTGTAGGCACAAATCCAGACTTCAAGCTGGCCGTTTTCAGTATACCAGGCGATCATATACCAGGCGATCAGGAGGCAGGAGGCAGGAGGCAAGCGACTGAAATCTGTTATAAACTGTTATAAAAACTTTAGACGAGTCTAAAGCCATATAACATCACAAACCTTAAATATACATATTTTCCTTGGTTTTCATAATTGAGTTTGACTAGACACAGGAATAAATGTGGGAAATGTTAGAAAATAGGGGGGGAAATGGGGAAAGGGGAAATCTTTTTTGTTTGTTTGTTTTACTTGGTTTTCAATTTCGATGGCGGGCCACCCTGCTGCCAGCTCCAATCAAGCGAACTATCCATCAGAGTTTCCCACGCATCGAATTCCCTACTCCCCCTCATCCCCCCTCGTTTTCTTTCCCCCTAAAACACACACATGAAGAAAATCAATACATACAAGGGGAAAAAAAGAGGAGTTTCCATTCAAGAGAACGAGTTTAAAATGCTCTTCTATAAACATGTAAACCTAAAAACAAAATGAAGCTTAGTTTTAGACTCTCAGAAAGTGTGGCCAGCCTTCTGAAAATTGTATCTAAAAAATTGATTTTAGATTCCTTGAGATATTTGTAATCAGAATGTAAACAGCTTATCTTTTTTGAAGGCAATAAAAATTAAGTCAAAAAGGTTTCAAGTGTAACTTTAATGGCTTATAGTTTCCCTTTGATTTTTGCTAAAACAAACAAACAAAAAGTAGCTCTAACATTTTATAAAAAGGGCATTTGTGAGGTGTCTGTGTGGGAGATGTCCTTTGGATGTGGATATGGCAGTGTCACCGAGTAGAGGATGGGTCCATAAATTCATCAGCGTCTCTAAATGGCTTAAATGTGGCTTACAGAGAAAGCGAGCGGGAATGCGGGCCGATTGCCACAGCTGCTGGCTAGCATTAAAACCGCAAGATGTCCTAATCCCCGGCATAGGATTTGCCAGGACTTAGCCACGCCTTCGCTAGCCGCTCTCCCCGGATTCCCCTAATCTGGCCACTTGATCCTTATGTTCCACGTCCCATCATCTCGCATGCAGGCTAGCATCTAGCATGTTATCCCCGCAGATCCGCTGTAATCTTCAACCAGATTTCACACCGCGGAGCACGCGACTTGAGAGAGTGGGAGGCTGGCGATTAGGCAAATCTTCCCTAGATTCATGGATGGATTGAATGGACTTGAACAGGACTTGCGCTTGGTCTTGGTCTTGGACTAGCAACACGCAACGCGGGCAATTCTCTCAATTGTCCGGATTGTGGCAGATTGTAATTAGAGCGGATCACACGATGCGTGCTCCGAATCGGGCGGCTTAAAGGGGGCTTTAAGGCCGAAAATCTGGGCCAAGGGATCGAGAGCACTATATGAACCACATGAACGAACCACTTGAGTTTTTGCTGTTTTGTTCAGCCTCGCGCCTCGCCCTTTTGTTTTTACGGGAACACACCACACACACTCCGGCATTGTCCGGCTCTCCTCAAGTGTTGCCGTGGAGTCAGGCCAAACACTTGCGGCTGTCAAACGGCAGCAAAGTCCCTTGGCTTCGTCATCACCTCACTAGGTTCTTCCTAAGCCCAGTCCTTCAGCCCTAGGACATGCGGAGAAAAAGGTGGAGAAGACTTTTTAAAAGTAATCTTTATACTTTTATTTATAAATTATTTGCTTCAAATTTCTCTTTTCCTTATTGGTCTAAATGATTAATCAAACCCACAAAGTTTGTTAATACTTAAGATCAACTTTTGACCTGAAAGTATTACTTATCAATGTGTTTTTCTTTCACTGTAGTCCTGGCCTCCCTCGCCTAGTCCTGGCCCCCGAATAGTTCTGTTTAACCTGGACTCAGAGTCCTGTTTGCTCACAGTTTGACACTTTAAAGTTGGTCCCCAGTGTGCACGCAGGCTGAAGTTGAGGGAAATTGCGGCAGGACTGGCTTTCAGTTCAGTTCCTAGTGCCAGGGTCAAAATGTGGGCCTTGCATATTTCATGGTCCGGTTTAATGGGTGGAAAAGGTCCCGGAAGTGACTGGCAATTGCTTGGGAAAATAAGAGAGAAATGGGGGCAAAAGGGGTAAAAGGAAGTGTCCCCATTTTCTATTTAAAATTCATCAGCGGAGCTATTTAATATATAGATATTTTTTAGGTCGACTTAAGCCGTTTTAGTTGGTTGATTTTATAAATTAGCAAAAATAGTAATTAAAGAATATTTTCCTCTTTCAGTTTTCCCTTTTTTCAAGCTTTTATTGAGTTATATATCTATATATCTCCCCAGCTCTATATAATTGAATTCTCTCCGTTTTGGTAAAACATAATTCGCTTTTTCAGTTTTCCCGCACAATAGAAGCCTGCTCTCATCCTTTTTTGATTTCTTTGCCATTTCTTTTCGCATAAATTCCATATAAAATAGCGCCATTTACTATTTATTATTCTGCCAGATGGGCAAAAGGACGAGGGCCTGGAGCAAGTTTTTTTTTCCTCGCCTCGCCTTGTACTTTATGACCGGCGGAGAAACTTAATAATTCTACATCATTTTTATGTGCAATCAGGGGAGGAGGAGGAGGAGGAGGAGCAGGAGGATAACGAATGGTGTTGCCTGCATTAAACAAGGAAATTCCGACACTTGAAAGTCGTCTTTAATTTCCACCCTGCCCTGCCACAATTTGCACAATTTTCCTGCTCGTATGTTGTCCCTGGCGAAAAGTTTATTAGCAAACTTTATTCAAGGGAAAACGCTGATAGGGGGAAAAGGGAAGGTGTGAAGGGAAACTTTTGCAATAATCAAAATAATGGCAAAACCTTTCACCTGTAGCTACGCCCTGTGCACCTATCTGCACTGGAAGAAATCTCCTTGAAAAGTAAACTTAAAATCGGTATTATCACCAAACAAACAAAATTTTATGTAAATAATTTATAATAATTATTTAAATATTCTCGCAAATTTAATTTAATCATAGATTATAGCTCTATTTCTTGCTGTGCAGCCTGTGGTCGAGGTCACTGATTGATTGAATGATTGACTGATTGCTGGAACAATGAAGAGTCCCCACCAATTATGGCAACTCGCCGATGCAAACTGCTCCTTGGGTAACCCTCGTCACGCTGTCTCTCTCTCTCCCTCCCTCTCTTTCTGGCTCTTTTGCTAGTTCTATCTCGCTTTTGTCAATTGAAAAGCGTTGGGTGAGGCACGGTGGAAAGGTGCGAGGAAAATGCCAGCTTTTCAGGGCTTTTCACGGGGCACCAGGTGCGAAAGGGGGGGGGCACGCTTAAGTGGGCACAGACAGACACACTTGACAAGTGCGGGGGCCCAGTCATTAAAATCGATACTGCCCCCGGGATACCCTGTACTGCTGATATGGTCATAGGGGTTATCTGATTTTAGATGGGACTTTAACGAAGCTATAGAAACTATGTTAGTTTTTTATTAAACAAGAAAGAAAGTAAATAAGTTTACAATTTAATGGAAAGCCGAATTTTCTATTAATCATAACTATCCCAAAACTAGGAATTTATAATCAAAAAACTGTTCTGCGTTGGTTTTTGTTACGGTAATAAATCTGCATACTACATTTTAAATATACAAATTTGAATTTTAATTATTCAAGTAAAAATTTTAAATATTATTTATATATTCAAATTCAAAATTTTGTCAATTTTTAAATATTTTGAATATTACAACATTTTGATATATTGCAATTTTTTTTATATGTTTTTTTTCTAGTTCGCCTTAGTTTTATAATGCCTAAGAAGCTCCTGATCAAAAATTAGAATATAAATGTTATAAATTATAATGTAATTGTTATAAAAATTTCATCAATATACAATTTTAATATATTCTTAAAAGCAAACCTTTTTTAATTGTATTAAAGATTGTTAAGCACAATATGTAGATATTATTTACATTTATTTCTTGTAGCTTACTAATAAAAACCCCTTAAAAATTTACTAAAATATTCTTTCATATTTTTGTGGCTTTAATTTGCAGTGCAGCCTCAAATTAAATTACAAAATAATGTATGTACAAAAGCAAACCACAGGCTATTGCCCGGAATAATATAGCCATTATATATAGACCCTGCTGTCCTGACCAGCCTAATTACCTATGCAAACAACGAACGAACGAATATATGGCCATAGCCACAATCCACAATCCATAATCCATATTTCAGGTTGCCGGTTGCCAGGCTTTATCTCTACGATTTATTTTTCCAATTGCATATTTCAGTTACTAATTAATGCACATTTTTGCGCGTAATTATGCTTGGCTAAATTATTCGTTGGAATTTTATACCAAAAAAGACAGGAGATTTTTTTGTGCGGTTTCAATATTGAATTATCTGTGGGGTTAAGGATGAAAATCTGTTGAATTTTGATTTTAAGCCTAATTTATGTAATAATTATTACTAGGGATAAATAATTAAAATTAAATAAAGAAGATATCATTTTCAATACTTGAAACATAGATCTAAAGTTTGTTAAAAGAATTCTTCCTTGTCTTTTGACATTTTTAATTTAATTTCTGCTTTCCCCTCCCCCTTTGAGTAATTAGGAAAATAAAAAAGCCAATTGATTTTCGAGTTTATACAATATAATTATAATTTCATTATACAGCCGTGTACACATCGCTGATTGTCCTGGCCCCTAGGTCTAAATTGTGTATTCAAATACATTCTTACGTTCTAGCGAAAAAAAAGATAGATATATATAGGAAATGAATATATATATATATATATATGATATATATATATTTTCCTGTAAAATCGATTGTTCGATTGGCATTGCTGGGCAATGATTGATAGATTGATGGCTTGATTGCTGCCGTCCAACTGTTTGACAGCTGGCACACCTGTTGCCAGTCCTCCTTGCTGCTGGCCCGTGGATCCCATCCCCGTGCCGTAGTCCCATCGCTGAGCCACTCCGAACCAGGCGGAGTTGGTGCGATTGGTTAGGCAGGTCTTACAGATCCGTGGTGATGGTGTGCGTATGCCCCGCCAGCAGCTGCGAGGTGGTGTACAGTGCTTCCTCCTCCTCCTCCACCATCTGCATTTCCATTGCTATTTGCGATTGAATATGGTCCACCTTGAACCGCTTGGCCGCGCTCTCCATTTCCTCGAGATCACTGAAGCCGGGAAATCCAGTGGGACAAAAGTGACCGGCTATGGCCTCCGGAATGTGGGTCACATTGTGCAGCATGTGAGCGGGTGTGGACTGCAAGTAATTACGCCACTTGTGGTACGAAGAGCTGGGCAACTGGCCAGCGCCTCTCCTCTGGCTAATCGGGGATGAGGTCTTGGGCATAATGCGCTGTGCCCGCTGCATCATGTACATCTCCCACTCCAGGTTGCCCACCAACGAGGGACTACCACTAGCGGAGGTGTCACAAGAGCTGGCACTGTCACTGGCACTGGCACTGTCATTGACACTTCTGGCCATATCCTGGGTGCGCATGGGATTCTTTCGCGGCGAGGAATCGGCACTGCTGCAGGTGTAGTAGCCGCAGGAGCGTTCCAACTGTTCCGGCTGCTCGGCAAAGTCATCGCAAATGGGCTGACTGCTTGTCTTGCTGCTGCGACTCCAGATGCTGCGGCTACTCGAACGGGAGCCCGAGCCCGAGCCCGAAGTGCTGCCCAGGCCGCTGCTATTCCTGCTGCTGTAGAGTCGCTTCAGGGAGCGACTGCCCGAGGCTGCCACATAGATGCTGCTGCCCAGGGACAGCTCCTTCAATTTCAAACTGCTGGCACAACAACCCATGGTCTTGGTGGTATTGGAATTCTTTGGCTGATATTACAAAAGAGGAGAGCTCTCTGTGAATGTTCTTACTTCAACGCTTCTTGGTCGACTGTTTGGCTTGGCCATAAACCGCAGGGTTCTTATACGGCCAGCAGGTAGTGGTTCGCGAAGGATTTCCAGGAATCGCCGATATGGCAGCTACCTGATTCGCCATCCTGGCCTAATCCGCGAGCGGGATTTCATGAAAAACACACACACACTACTTTATGGCCCCTTTGGCCATAAGGAGGAGGAGGATGAGGAGTATGTTACCTGAAATCGATCCCGTGGCGACCTTGATTCGAGCACTTTCGATCTGGCCAACGAGTTAAGGAGTCCCTCGAAGTTCCTCTGCCCAGGACTCCTAATGTAAGAGCCTCAACCCTTTGGGTTTTATTCGCTTTTCTCTCTATATTTTTTGTTATATATTATATTTAAAAGGAGATAGAGGAAAGTGTCCTCCTGCTTGGGCCATTGTTTAGCCTCGCCTCGTCTCGGTCTTTGGGCATTGTTATTATTGGTCTGGCTCTTTCGTCACCGACCTTGGACCATTGTCCTGTCACTCTGCTGGCCAGAATATTCCTATTCCTGTGTCCTTTCTCTCTCTCTGTCTCTGTGCAATTGTTGTGCAAACGCCGTGGCGCAGTCCTCGGAACGCCGTTAACGCCGGCCACAAGTCCTGGCCAGGGTCATCGGTCCATCCTCATTTTTGGCTAAATCAAAAACTAAGCAGCTGGCCAAGCACCGACTGCAATCTATTTTTCTAGAATTTTCAGGGGAAATTCCTCAATGGACGCAGCACTTCCATTCTTGGGCTCGAAGGCCAAAGCCGAAATTAAAGCGATTTTGCTTTGCAAACTGCAATCAGAGAATGGAAATGAACATTTTTTAAAGGGAAGATGGCAAATGACAAGGGGAAATGCAAATGAAAAGCAGCAGCAGCACTCGGAAAATGGAGAATGGAAATAGGCAAAATGATTGTCCGCCTGATTTGAGCTCAATGAAGCGACGATGGATGACGCTGCCAATGAATGGATATCGATGGAGATGCTCATCTACAGATTAACCCCCAAAAGGAGCTACCAAACATCACTATCTTATCAAGTAAATAATGTTTATAATATTAAATATAAACCCAACTATAAGAATTTTTTGTATATTTTCAGGTTTTAAAGCGGAAACCCAAGGAGGAGGCATCCCAAAGATACACCCACTTCATCGAACGGAAACTGCATTCACTTCTGGGCACGTGACAATCCTTCGCACCTTCTCCTGTTTGTTCCTGTGGCAGTTAGCCTTACCAAATGCGGGCAGGACCTCGACTGCGACTCCGACTCCGACTCCGACTCCGACTCCTTACTTGGCTTTGGTTTTGGGCCAACCTCAGGCCTCATTTGACTATCTCGCACATTTGGCCGCTGTTGCATTTTCACACGCAATCAACGAATTTCCCGCATTTTTCTTCTTTTTTTTTCGTTTTGTTTTCGGCTGGAAAAACGCGTAGCGTAGCGGAATTTCCTCTCGCCTCTTGCCTTTCTTTTTCTATGTATTTTTCCTACATTTTTCAGTTGGAGTTTTCCCGCTTAGCGAATGTTGATCCCCGTATCTGCATACAAATCTGCATCCGCTGGGTCTGACCCGTATGTCACGTAGTCAAGGGGCAGCACGTGATGGGGTGCACGACGGAAGCGGAAACGGAAGTCGAAGGGCTTCCAATGAGCCAACCAGTCAAAAGTCAAGTTGCACTGCCAAAAAAAGTGAATAGAGAAACTAAAAATGTAACTGAAATTAAAACAGAAACTGAATTGGAACCTAAATAAAATTCGAAACCTTTTTAAAACAATTAATAATTATATTTTTATGAAGTAAAATATGTTAATTATATAAATATATATTATATATATATATTCAATGCTCATTTGCTTAATTTTTGGGAACTTCATATAGTTTTATGTACCCAAAAATCAAGTTCACACTGATCTTTCATCAAAAGACAAGTGCAAGAGATTGATTGTGCATTTAACAGAATTTATACGATTTCCCACTGTATTAACCTTCAGATTTTTATATTATCCCATAACTAATAATGTTTTCTCGCAGTGTCCCGGCACTTTGCCTCCTAGAAAAGCTGTGAGTAACAACCAAAGGACAGGTTCAGGGACAGGAAGTAGCCTGAATCTGCCAGATACTTGTACTTGTACTCAAATGTATCTGCAAAATGGGACCTAGGCACGTATGAGGAATGACCCTTGACAATTTGGCTAAGTAAATGCAAAGCTAACCCAGGACTTTCTGCCTATTGGCTCAAATTCTCCCCCATTTCCTTCTTTAACCACCCACAATTGCATTTTAAGTTTGATGCTTGTTTTATTTATTTTCTAGGCCGCTTCTTGGGTACAATAAAATGTAAAGGATGCTCCTGAAGGAATGCTCCTGCTTAATTATCTGTCTGTAAGGTGCGCTGCTCCTCCTCCTCCTCATCTTCCTCCTCCTCCTCCTCCTCCTCCTCCTCTTCCTCCTCCTCCTCTGCTTCCTCGGAATCATCGTTAGATTCTGCATCACTGACGGTCATCAGAGCGTCAAGGTTTTTGTTGGAAAGATAGGAATGAACAGGAACCTGCTTTTTGTCATCATTGGTAGTGGGCTTTTCGATGTTATTTGCCACATTGAAGGCAGAAGATCCTGCCAGAATGGCCTCCAGTTGGGCCTGACCCTCGGCCAAGGAGGCGGCGATGATCTCCCCCTCAGCCTGGGTTAAATGGGGTTTCTTACGCAGCTGCTGCATACGAGGCTTTATAAAATGGATATGCCGCAGCAGGTCATTCGCTGCCGAAACCGTAATCTTGATGTAGGTAGTATCAGGGGCCGGTTTGGCAGTGGAAGAGGCCGAAGTAGAGGCCAAAGCAGCGGCCGATGTAGAGGCCGAAGTAGAGGCCAAAGCTGCGGCCGAAGTGGAGGCCGAAGAAGAGGCCAAAGTGGAGGCCAAAGCTGCGGCCGAAGTAGAGGCCAAAGTGGAGGCCCAAGCAGAGGCCGAAGTGGAGGCCAAAGTGGAGGCCAAAGCAGCGGCCGAAGTAGAGGCTGCAGTGGAGCCAGCAGTGAAGGCAGAGCCGGAGGAATCCTTGGGCTCCGGCTGATTGTAGACCTTCTCATAGATCATATTGGCCGGATCGCTGTACTTCTTAAAAATCTGCTGCACTTGAGAGTGAAACTCCTCGACGGACTTGAAGAAATGCTTGTCCAGCTTCTTGGAGAGCGAAACCCACTTGGGAGCAAAGAATTTGCGGGCCGTGGCCTGCCCCTGGCTGGTGGAGACCTTTAGCTTCTCCAGCAAATCGCGGCATTCTTGCTCTTGCTCCTCGGTCATCGAATCTTTAGCCTTCTCCAGACTCTTGGATTTGTTATTCTTGTTGCACGGCACTGGCGGTCCCTTGGGAATCTTGTGTAAGAGTTTCTGAAAGAACATCTCGAGCTGTATGCCCTTGCGATAGACCAGGCTGTCGACTGTATTAAACAAGAAGCAGTTGCCGATTATCAAATTGAAATCTTCGATGGCCTCGTCCACATGGCGATAGTAGTTGTTCTCCACGCGCTTGGTGATAGTGCCCACGTCCATGGGCTTACGAATAATACTATAATAATTGGGAACCTTTAGCTCCTTGGTGTCCACTGGCTTCATGAAGTACGAAGCGAACTGCTTCTTGGGCAGCTCGTCCAGAATATGCTTCTTGAAGAAGTGCATCTGGTTGGTGTACACACCAGCCATTCCCGGCTGGGGCATCACCTCCGGCTGGACGCGAGTTGGAAACTGGAGCCTCATAGGCATTGGTGAGGGCTAAACGAAAAAAAGAAACAATTTTTAGAACATTTCCAATAGGCTTACCTTGCTAACTTCACCACTTTGCGTTGATTCTTTACTTTGCCCATTTTTTTTTTTTTTTTTGATCACGAAATTCGCTTAGAGAAAGTTTGAGAAAGATTTTTACAGATTTTTTTTTTTCAGAATGTTCCGGACTGGCACAAGAATCAGAAAGAAAAGAAAACTAGTTGTCAGAAGAAAACTAATTAATGACAGGCCTACTGTTGGAACGGAAAAGTATTTGGGAAGTTTTGTCTGCCTTAGCAAACACTTTTCTTTTCGAATATCTTATCGATTTTTTATAATATTAAAAAAGTAAAAAGTTGTGGCAATACTAAATAAGAAAAAGTATTGAAAAGTTTAGTCTGCTTTAGTAAAGTTTAAAATTTAAATACTTGGCCTAATTGTTAATTTAATGAATTTTTATATTCTGCAAATTCAGTGAGTTATTTAACAATTTCAAAGGGAATTGCTTATGCAGTCTCCGAATCGCATTTACTTCAAATTGAGCCACTGCACTGGCACTTGGAACTCGCAACATTGTGTCAGGAAGGAATCTCGGCCAGAGTCCACTCGAGGAGATCTCTTCCTCTGTCTGGCCATTAAATGCTCGCTGGCTGAATGTAGGGGAAGCCCCCAGGGAAATGGCCACGAAATTGAAATGCCATTGACACAAAGACACACACCGAGAGGGGAAGATAGAGGAGGGGACTAACTCCAAGATCCCAGTCAGGAAAAACACAAAAAAAAAATAAAAAGAAGAGAAACTAAAAGCCAAAGACGTGACGGGGACCCCAAATCGTTGCAATGGAAATGGAAACTGAAACAAAAAAATAAAATAACTGGGAGAACTACAGAGAAAAAATTTTCTACTTCCAAAAATTAGATTTTATTTTAATTTAAATATAATAAAAATGTTTCTGAATATTTAAAAAAAAATATTAAATCATAAAATATTGTATAATAACCCTTAAAAAGATGTTAAAAACTCACTTGTGACACCCTTTTTTGTTGCCGTGTAGGGGAACTCCGTTGTTGAATGCAACTTTTTGGCACAAGTGCAAGCCAAGCAATTGTCCTGGATTCTGGCTAGGATATATTTTTTTTTTTTATTGAGCTGACCAGCTGGCTGAGACCAAAAAAAAAGGAGGTCTTCGAAACAATGGCAGGGACATGACCGATTCCAGGACCCAGGACATCTGTGATCAGGAGCATCAATGCAGCCAGCTTCTCTGTTCTGTTTTCGGCTTTCCATATTTTGTTTACTTTCTGTGCTTTGTGTGTGCGTGTTTTATAACAAAAAAAAAAAAAGGAAAAGAAAAAGAAAAAGAAAAAACCTAAGGACAAAAAACATGAACGGGCGGGATTCAAAAATGTTTGGGAAATGGCAATGAAAATACGCAAAAATACGAATGGTGGGCAGGACCAAGACAGAGGGGACAGAGGGACACGGGACAGGGAACAGGGCACAGGGACATTGAGGCCGCGGAATTTTTGTTTACGAAACACATTTTCCGTGTATCGGCGGCGGCAACTCCTTGGCCATGGCCATAAAGCCATAAACCGAACCGCGTGCTGAGGCCCAGATCCTAGCAGGTACCAAGGTAGATCTACATATGTATATATAAACAATATATACAGATATCTGTGTAGGTAGGCTCGGCATATCAACATTATAAGGGAGATGTCCTCTCTTGGCAATGACGACGACGACGATGATGATGATGGTCGCCCTGCTGGACGCACTTGTTGATCCCGCGACAGGGTCAAGTCAAGCATAAATTGCAGACTGGGCGCTCGGAAATGCCCATGGTATTTCCGCATTCTTGCGGGAAATTCTCAGCCGCTGAGCCGGGGGAAAAACTGGATCCACACGTGTTCAAATCGGATCGGATCGTGGGCGAGGCTACTTAGGCTCTAATTTCCACATTACGCTTAGGATACCAGCCACCTGATGCCATCGCAGCTGGATCCCAGATGCAGGGCAGTGCAGGCCGGGATTTGCCCGATGCCAGGACCAGGTGTAAGCGTGTCCTTCAGCCAGATGGTCCACTTGACCACAGGAAGGTGACTTTAAAGCAAATTCAAGGCGGAAGTGAAGGTGAAATATCGGGGATTAGAAGCAAAAGAGTACAGTCTTTATATTTAAAGCAAATGATATATGGAAATTTGTATATTAAATATCTTTAGAGATTATTCCCAGCTGAAATCTCTGCTTATTTCTCTGTTTTTTGGTGGCGAAAACCCTTGAAGGCTCTCCAGCCAAGCATCACTTGAGCACAGTTGTGCTTAAATGCTGAAATATCTTTCTGAGCTGGCCACAATTAAGCGTTCTCCATTTAACCGCCTCCCTCTTAGAGAGAGAGAGAGAGGGAGAGTGGGAGTGGCTCCTTGCCCGTTTTACGAGGGCCACTTTACGTGCCCATCGCTGGTTTCCTTCTTTATTTTTTATTATTTTTTTTGTGCCAGCTTTAAAGTGATTTCGTTAGTGGCACTAAGTGCACCACTGCCCCCCAGAAGCCACTCACAATTCCCCTAAAGTTGGCCTCAGCCTTATTTCCTTATCTCACTGCACGCCGCCTTTGGGTATGCAACACTTTTTTAAGCACTAAAGGAGGTGGAATTCCTAGGACTTATTGTAGGGTAAGTCAGAGCTTAGAAAGGGGAATATAAGTAATAAATAAAAAATAAATTTAGGTATAAATTAGGGTTAAATTTAAGCAAGAGTTTTTGTTATAATAAATACTAAATAATGAGAGATTAAAATACCCCTTGTTTCCCCATGTCCTTTCTTGGCATTCTCTGGGCTCGTTTGAAGCCTTTGCATGCGTCACACTGAATTGAGTTGAATTCTGTTTTCTATATAAACATATATACAAATATATAAACATATATACTTATGGCAAATAAGCGGCTTTGAGTACACCTGCCCCTGCCGCCCCATTTGAGTTTGGATTCCCGGGAAATCTACAACGTGAGGCAGACATCTTGGCCCGCCGCTTGCCTTTAATCGAAGAAAATCAATAGAGTTTCCCCACAGATAATTGTGTTTGTGTTATGACTGTCCCCAGTCCTGGTTCCTCAATCCCCCACCCCCCCCGTTTCTTCCAGTGTACCATTGTGTCCTGCCTATCTGTATGTGTGTGTGTGTGTGTGTGTTCTTATGAATTATTGAACGGCTTATGAAGTTTTGTTTATTTTTTTTTGCTCCCTGTGATGTTTATTTACATCTGTAATCCTGTCTCCATTTTTTGTACTTTGTTTGGCAAAACTTTGTGCCTTTGCTTTTACATGTTACCAAAGAACACCGGCTGTTGATGTGGCTTAAATGAAGCAAATAAAATATATCTTTGGCAGCCAGATAATGTCCAGAACTGCTGAGACATGCCGGAAAAACATTTAATAGAGATTAGTGAGCAGAGTGTCACACAATTAAAGCCAGGCTGTATTAAATAAATACTTTCTTTATTATAAAATAATATTGTATTAGGCCTAGTTATACAAAATTTTTATATAATTAAATTTCAGCTTGTTATGATCTTTAAAACATGCATATTTAATTAAGAAATGCCTGAGATAATTTTCTGTTTTATATATTTGCAATAATTACAATGATACACCAAAAACAATAAAAAGTATTTTAAGAAAAGGAAAAGCCAACAAACTTGATAGTCTTGGTAGAATTAAAATGTTAAGGACCTCTTAAAGCAAAGATATAGTTCTTGAGAACTTTTGATTAATCAATTAGAGAAAATATTCTAAATTGTTGAATGTATTAAATATATTTTTAATGTATTAAGTATACATTTATTGCCCCGCCTCTTTGGGTATTTCCTTTCAGCATTTATTATTATATTTTTCCCCCTAAAAACTCTCTTTCTAAAGTGTGTTCTCCTTTAATTAACTATCTGCATTTTATTCCAGACTCTGCTCATTATATTAAACCTAAAAACCATAACCATGTCTGTTCTCCTTTACCCCTGCTGTTGGTTCTCTGCTGCTGATGAGTCACAAATTGCGTAAAATGTTTGTCTTAATTGCCGGACTTCCTTCAGAGTCCTGCGTCCTGCGTTCTGGCAGGTCTTTGTCTAAGGGCTACTGATTATTAAAATTGCATTCCGTTGCTGTTGTGTGGGTTGTTTGTTTACTCTAATGAGCATTTAATGGCCGATTCCAACCTGGTGACACACACACTCTCTACACAGAGAGAGAGAGAGAAAGAGGGAAAGCGTTGGGAAAATCAGTGTAAATCAAGGAAGAATGAGAGGTCCTTCCGGTTTTGCACTTTACCCTTTTGGACCCTCCTCCTCCTCCTCCTCCTCACTCTTTCACCCACTCACCCTCTAATTTCGTTTTTATTACACTTTTCCCAGTTCATTACCGTGTCTCGCATATTTCCCTTTTCCTTTTTTTTTTGCGGCTTTTCATTCATAAATTACGGGGAAATTCGCCAGATACAAGTAAGGTTGTTTTTTTTTTTCTTCACCGGAATTCCCCTCAATTCCCGCGCACACTCACATCATCACACATCCTTTTATGGGATGCGATCCTTTGTACTTATCCCTGTGGGAATTGCGTATAATTTGCGCATGTTAATTAGCTCATTTCGGGCATAGATTTGAGCCCATCGTCGAACACATGTAATTAAGCAAATTAGGCAAATGAAGCAACTAAATAAATAGTTCATGGCTGCCCAGGGTCTGGGGGCTGTCCTCTCTGTGTGTGTGTGTGTCTTTTTGGGGGGTGCTAAACGCTTTCAAGGTCGTTTGCCTGACTGGCTGCCTTAATGACCCGTTCACCCAGTTGAAGAGAGTCGGGTTTTGTACTGTCAAAAAATAGGGAATTCCAATGGTATTTATTAAATTTATTCAAAAAATCAATCAAATTTTGAATAAATTTTAATTAATGAATAATATTGAATTGTATAATTAATTAATAATATTATTATTGCTATTAAAAGCTAAAATAAAGACTAATAATTTAAATACTATGAAAAATGCAATATTTTAATATATTTTTCGATTTTGAGAATGCTTTACTAATACTATAATATATTTTCCCATATTTAATATTTCGATTTATTAAAGTTTTCATATTTTTGGTATGGATTAATTATTATATCTCTGCATTTTCTCACATTTCCAATAGGGGAACATTTTTCTTATTTAAATATTTGTCTCTGTACCATTTTTTAGTAAAAAACATATAGTTTTTCATCTAAAAAATCTATATAGTATACATTTTTTTACAGTGCCAGCATTTTGAGAGGGATTTTGGCATCCACCTGCTCCCTTAGACTTAGTCTCTCTATGGCTGCTGTGGTTCTGGTTCGGTTTTTTTTGGGGTTTTCTGGCGAGCCCATCTCATGTGGGTTCTCTGGGTCCTGTGGCTTCCTGTGACCCTGTGTTTTGGGGACCATACATCATCGAAAACGCCAGCATACGCACGCACAAAACCCCACCAAGGTCTACCTTCGCCCGGGAAAACTTTTAATGCACTAAATAACTATGGAAAGTTGTCTCGTCTTGGGAGTGTGTGTGTGTGTGTGTGTGTGTGTATGTGTTTAGACCCATTCACACCACACAGGACAAGGGGAGAACGGGTGAAGACCCATTTGCATAAGTTCAAAGTGGGAAAAGTGCATTCGCAGCACTTTAGACAAACTTCCAGCGACGTCAGCAACGCACTATGGTACATTCGATCATTTTTATGGGTCAAAAATAATATTATTGAGTAAAAATATGGGTTTTGCATTAAAATAAGTTCTCCATCTGCTGGCATGTCAATGAAATTGTAATGAAAATGTCTTGATTAAAGTCTTGAACAACAACACAAATTTTTAATGCAATAAAAATAAGGAAATACAACTAAATGTGATTTTAAATAAATTTTTTGTCTGCCATTTTTAGTAAGAAAATGTATAATTTTGACCAAGAAAAGTGTTTGCCTCGACCATAGTGCAGCGTCTGGAAAACTTCATCCTTCACCCGCATGCAAGGATAACAGTAGACTCAGTCTCCCATTTGGCAATCATCTGGGGATAAGCATGGCCATATATGATCCTTTAAGTGCTGCACGATTGCATAATAGAAGGAATTCTCAAGTGCAAGCTTGGCATAATTCCTTCTTGGCCATCAAATCAAATCTGTGCGCCACCACCGAGTGTGTTTATTGCATTTTATTTATTCGGCAAGAGCCAAGTTTTCAAGTGTCCTTGCGTGGGATAATATTCTGTGGCAGCTTGCCTGAAGCAACTTGAAAAGTTCTAAATTGAGGAAAGGGACTTTTAGAAAATTTTTTTCGAGGATTAACTAATTAAATTAATTTAATTTGAAGTTAATTATTAATTTATTTAATGAAATCCTTGACTCTGCTTTGCAGTTGTGCGACTGGAGGTCTTTGCCGAGGAGGAGGTAGCCACAGCGGCCAGTCTCTCCGAAGGTGAATTATTTGTCCAACTTCTAGTCTTAATATTCATGAAATAAACCAGAATTATTTTTTTAATACAGAATGGGGCTCTGGCTGGCGGGGTACCAACTTCCTGGTGGAGGTGGAGCAAACAGCACCCATGTCGCCGCCATCTTCATCCTCGGCATCCTCCAATGGCAGCGACGATTACATTGGGGAGCTGAGCAGCCAGGAGGTGGACGAGGGTTTCACCACGGGCGCCACCACAGGAGCGTCCAATAGCACTGCCGTGGAGACGGGTGAGTGGCGTCTCAATTTAAGAAAAAACTAAAATTATTTAACATTAAATTCAACAAGCTACAAAGTTCGACTAAAAAGTTTTGGCCAGCAAAACTGCAAAACTAACTTTGATTGGTTGACCAAAAAAAAAAAAAAGTGGTATTATTTTTGTTTTAAAATGAAATATATATTTTTATACATTTCCCCTTGGTTTCCAATCTCCTTAAGCTGGGAAAAATTGCATTTATTTAAATCATTTTGCCTAATTCGGTAATATCCTATTTAAACTAAGCCTAGATTAGGGGTGTTTCCACTCGCGGTCTGATTTTCCCCGGATTTTAGCTGAGTTTTTCCCTCGTTCTCCAAGCAAATATTGAATTTTCGTGACTCAAATCGTGCAATTTCCAACTCAAACACACACACACCTGGACGAGGCCGAAGTCCCTGACAGGATTTGACTGACTGGGATTTAGCTGCTTAATAAATCCCAAATCCCAACACACGAGTAATCGAAATCCCCCGTCAGCCATATCCTTTACTCTTCCACGATTGTTTATCGCAAAGATTTCGCCGCCGACGATAATTGAATTCGAGCCTGATTTATGTGCGGTACGTGGTGTGCGTTTACCAGTTTACAGTCCCCAGCAAATCCATTTTATTTGTGAGCCAGGAAGAGTCTGGCTTAAGCCGCGAAACGAAAATAAACAAATTGCATGCCGTGTGTCGTTGCAGGACCCAAGATCATTGTACGCACCGAGGAGGTGCTGATTGTTGGGCTCGTCCTTGTCCTTTGGGTGGGCGCCATCATGCTGTTCTTCAATCGGTGGGGCAAGATCCGAATGCTGGAGCCGTATCAGCCCAAGTTTCAGCAGCAACACCGCAGCTCCTGTCCGCTGGTCGATTTGGATGCCGTGCAGACGCATCAGGTAAAAGAGATGTCAATTAATTCTTTATTTTGCTTTTTTATATAAATTTGTATTTTACTTTTTTTAATATTCCATTTTTTCTTTTGCTTTTTCAGCGCTCTTCTGTGTCGCGTATGTCGATGGGCATGGTGCACAATCTCAATATGCCGACGTGTCAATTTGCGGCCTATAATCCCAACATTTATGCCAAGGGTATGTACTATGTCCTCTGTCCTGCCCCTTCATCCCTAGTCACGCTTTCACGCTTTTCCCCCACGTTTTTTTCACATTTCCCAAGCCCCAAGCCGCCTCCCTTGAATGCAATTAAAATCGAACATCCATCGAGCTCAAAGTATCCGCTGCGTCGCCCAGAGCTGCACAGTGGTTCGAAGTAGGATATATAGATATATCAGAGAACCAAGACATAGCTTTAATATTAATAAAGATATAGGTTTATAGTGATTAATAATTATTAAAAATATAATTTAAATAGATATTCTATTGTGACTAGTGACTTGAGCTTAATGAACTCTATAAACTATAAGCTTTTATCTGATCCCTGCCAGCTGTAGGGGATTACCTTCAACACTCCACTTTGCCAAATGAGAATCGAAATACTTGTCCGTAATGTGCGCTAGTTGAAGCATTTGTTAATGCCCCCACGCCCCCCATTTTGATGGTAAATACAGCAGCATTTAGTTGTAGTCACTTTCCCTGTTTCCTGCCAGCTTTTCTCTCTCTCTCCCTGCTTTTTTTTTTAATGAGTTGCCAGACAATTACGTTGCCCGCCGAGCAGAGGCAGCGGAGCGCAAGCGAAGCAAATAACAATACAATTTTAATGCCACTGAAGATGGGGGGACTTCCCCTGGATTTCCCTCTCTCTGTGCGCAATTAAATCTCATGGCAACGCATGGAGCACACGGACAGGAAGACTCACAGCATTATTCGCATAAAACATGCACGCGAAAAGGCACACAGTTCAAGGAGATGGAGATGGAGGTGGAGATGGAGCCTGGTGAAGGATAAAAGCTGTAGACAGCGGAAAGTCTATTAAGTTGTGTCAGGACAGTGAGAGGACAGTTAACGGGGAGTCCCTCAAACGCTGGCAAGGATGCTGGCCTACATTTTAAAGTATATTTTTATATAGAATGTCTAAACTAGAAGTGGTGTGTATTTACTAAAGACAGCTACTGTTTGCAGAAGCAGAAGTAATTGAATTAATTAGCCAAATGGCTTAAACGACTTTTCCTTTTAGTGATTATAATGTTTTTTTCTATATCAAAGATATATTCATTATTATTATTTCATTATTATATAACATCATTCTCTTTCAGGCTACGCCTCTCACGTATCCCAGGTGTCGCGTCCTCGCCAAAACTCAGTGTTTGTGGGCGCCAGCAACAGTCACTACCTGATGCCGCGGCCTCCAAGGAAGACCCGCTCGGCAATGGACCTGCACTCGATGGTGCTGGACGAGAGTGCCGAACAGGTGTAGGCCAGGATCGATATACTAAGGGAGGTGCCTAAGGCAGGATGCCAAGGAGGAGTCAGTCAAAAGTGAAAAGTCTAAAGTGGCGGGGCGAGTGTGACTCATTTTCTTCTGGTTAGGGGGAAACAAGTACTTTATGGCTAATAAAACTTGTAAAATAAGTTGAAAAAAAATGAAGGAAAAGAGATTCTGAAATTCAGAATTTGTATATTAAAGTTTCGAAAAATTTCTAGGGATTTTGGGAAGTTAAAAGAAAAATTAAAAAAATATTTTAAAGAAGTCAAAGTTTGAGCTAGGAAAAGTGTGCACTTTTTTCTATGTTTTAAAATTTGTTGAAGCTTTTTAAATTATTTACAAAGTTTTCTAAACGCAATAACTACATAAAAATTATAATTTATATTTGTTGATTTTATTAAAATTAAGTTCAATTTTCAAGACACTACTCAGCTCGCTTTTGGCATTTTCCAAAATCTCCCAAAGAGTTTTCAGAAACATAAAGGCTTCGAATAAAATACAAGGAATTTTGTTATTTACATTTAGTGTGGGAATCATAAGGCTACAATAAATTTGTTGATTGTTTTTATTAAAGTATTTAAGTGGTTTCCGGTGCCGGAAGAAAATGGGTTGACAATGGGAGTTAACAGCAGGTTATAAATATTTATTTTTTTTTTTAATTGTGGATACAAGCACTGTCCAATATTTGCAATTGTAGAACTATCTATCTCTCTATCACCCTCTCGATCCAAGTCTTTCTGTGCTGGCACAGAGTCAATTTGCGTCAATTTCGGATATCATTTGGGGCCAGCTGAGTGCTATGACACCACACACAGAGAGACAAAGCAGTCAGCTTGGGTCAGGCAGTTATTGGCAGAGAAATGTTATCGGCCGAATAATATATCTAGTGTTATCGATTGTAGATTGTATTATTAGCCCTATCCTAACCAGTGTTTACCTTAATCTTAGCCAGAACTTTTTCCCAACTCTAAAACTTAGCGTGTTTTTTCGACTTTTACAACTGCAACTACACAAATATTGGATGCCAGATGGGATGCAAATTGTTAAGAATATACATACACACCAGACACGTCAAATAATTAAGTATAAATAATATATTTGAAACACGAACCCATTTAGTTTGTAAGCCCAAAGCTCAAAATATAGAACATGTACGCCTCTCAACTCGACCAAAACTACCCGAAATTGAGATCCTCTTTATACCCCCCCTAATATATCTTTCTCTCTCCAAAAACCAACTCTTAACTTAACTTGTAAGTAATTTCGACCAACAAAAAATGGTAAACTGAGAAAACTGAGCAAAAACTGAGGGGGTGTTCGAGGGCAATGGAGGATGAAAGTAAAACCAAAGAACAACTAACTAACGAAAGCTTTAAATTCCTTGGGTCTCCTCGAGAAGAGGGACTCGCAAAAAACCGAAACAAAGAATCCCATCCAGATCGAAGTAACTGTAAAACTAACCAAAACTAAGAACCGTACTTTAGGCTTAAGAAGTACGAATAGGAGATCTTTACCAAAAGTCAAAAGTCAAAGCAAAAGTCTAGTGCAAAATACGTGGATCAATGTAAACTATATGCCATAACTAACTAACGTAATCTCTCACACATCTCTCTAGCCGGACAGTTTCTTCTCACAACTCGAATGAATACGAATATATATATAAAGATATATATATTACGAACAATTGTTAAATATAAATGTTTAATTAACGTGTTTACAATATTTACAAGGCCTGAGCAAACCAATTATATATTGTACTTGTGTACTATATCAAAAGCTATACTATATATACATAAAATATATACATATACATTATTATATATGGGTAAAAGAAACAAAACAATTATATACATTTTGATGAATTCAATTAAAAAATATGAAATTATATTTGAGGCGAAAGACATTTGTTTTTTTTATTTTTTCGATTCCAGAAGGCTTTATCAGGGTAAGTCATGGTTAATATTATAATATTTAATAAATATTATTAAACTAAAGGTTAACTTATTCAAAATACCAGGGAAGGTAACAAAATTATCAAGGAAGGTAACTTTAGGGTGGATTAATATCATCGATCGATTTATAAGTATAAAAGAAGCCCGAGAAAATTATTTAAAAATCTGTATTTTTTCACATAATACTGATATTATTTTTTATATCCTTGCTGGATTTTATTATTTCTATCAGAAGTGTTCTATTTAGTAGAATAAACCTTTAAATAATATTTGTTTTAGATCAGCTTCAACAGAAATTTCCGGTTAAAAAGAGTTCTCTTTTTAATATTATTAAAATTGACACAAATTAAATGAAATAATTGACATCCTTACATTTTAAATGCTGATTAGTCAACTAAATAAAAATTAAACCAGAAATGAGCCACAAAGAAAAACCAGATTTTCTTAAATTTTAAACACAGAATCGTTAACCAAATTAAAGTTAAAGCATAAAATTGCCAGAAATTTAAAGAAAAAAGTTAATTTTTTATACATTTTAAATGCTGTTTTATTAAGCAAATAAAAATTAAAACAGAATGCTTTTCAAAATAAAAATGAATGCATTTTTTGAGGCTTAGGCTTGATTGGTCTCCTCAAGGATCTACAAGCTGTGGCAGCCCGCTTTCTTTCTTGTTTCTTCCATTTCCTATTTAATTCAGTGTGACCACTTCTTGCATACATTGGTTGCCTCTCCATCTTGGTCACACTAAAGCTCTATCGATGCCCAGTACCAGGTGTCGCTTTTCATTAGCAATTAATTCATTTCATTGTGAAGTAATTACAGAAATTGGTAAGCAAATATGTTTAGTGGCCAGAATACAAACGCCTTCACCTCGGAGGGCCGCATCCTTCAGATGGAATTTGCCAGCGAGGCCACTAAGCTGGGTGCCACCAGCTTTGGTATCTGCACGAAAGAAGGTGAGCATTATATCGCTTCCAGATCCCCGAAAAGGTAGATAATCTAATTGAATCGTAGTTATTATTTTGGCCGCCGAAAAGCGTCTCGTCTCGCCCCTGATGGTGGGCACGGCTCTGGACAAGATCGTAAAGCTTGATGGACACCTCTATTGCACCTTTGCCGGCATGGCATCCGATGCCCGCTACCTGATTGATCAGGCCCGCTTGACCTGCGCCAAGCATATGTTCGACTTCAAGGAGTATATGCCCATTGAGTCCCTGGTGGAGTCCATCTCCCTGAAGGCCATACACTTTGGTATGGGGGTCGAGGATGATGACCTAAGCAGCAGCAGCAGCAGTAGCAGCGACTCCAACAATTCCTCCTCCCGTGACAGCGACCAGGAGAGCGATGATGATAATAAAAAACTCCTCACCACAAGTCGTCCCTTTGGGGTGGCCCTCCTGCTCGGCGGCGTTGACATTGCCATGCTGCAGCTGTGGCATTTGGAGCCAAACGGTGAGTTTGGCCAACACGGCATCAAGGCCATTGGCTCGGCCAGTCATGCGGCCGAGAAGTGTCTGGTGGAGCACTACAATCCCGACATGGACAGGAAGAGGGCCATGGATCTGGCCCTGAGCACCATGCAGGTGATCATTGGTGACATAAAATTGAGTGCGGCTAACCTGGATCTGATGGTGATAACCAAGGGGCCGGAGTGCCATCAGCTCACCCACCAGGAGCTGGAGCAAGAGATTGCCCTACACCAGGGTGCTAAGAAATATCTTTAAAATTTAACTAAACATTGTTTAGGCATTATTAAAGGCTCAAGAGAGAGGCTAGGAAATAATTCCCATACAATATAATTTGGTTAAATTACAGGACAGATGTTTCTTGTAAGTGTTTATGGGTTGGGCCATAAAATAGAAAGCTATTTGCTTTCGAGGCTTAATGAATCGAGCTTCCCTGCTGTGAGAGCGACACCCCAATTTCACAGATGTCGTCGGCTTCGATTTTCAGCGGCGGCGGCGGCGGCGGCCATAAACACATTTAACAAGATGGCCAAAAGAGCAAAGCGCCAATGGGGCCAATAAACGGAAACCGTTCTGGCCAAGTCTGGCCGTTTCGGGTTCAAGTGCAGGCGATTTATGATGCCGATGCCACTGCAACAGCAAGGAGGAGGAGGAGGAGGAGGAGGAGCAGCCAAGAGGACCTTGTCGACGCCGCGGGCCACAAATCAAATGGGCGGCAGTCCTAGCCCCCTTTTATTATTTCTTTTTTCTTTCTTTCTTTCTTTAGGCCAAATTCAATGTGACACATTTTGGGTGGAGTCCAAGCCCACATTCCTGCAGCTTTCCAATAAAATACTAAGTGTTTTATTGAGTCACATTGTCAAATCGGGAAGAGCAATAGCAGAAAAGATTTTTAAGAGGATAAACCAAGGAGAAGCTGCCAAAATTAAGGCATTTTCTTTTATATGCTTAAATATCCTTTGAAAATATATTAAATATTAGATAAAAGGTAACATTTTAAGCTATATTATGTGAGTATAAATAACCTATGCACACATTAACTATAAGAGAGAGCTATAAGAATATTTGCTGATGTCTAAATATTGCTGATTTTGCAGGAACTTGAGCTCGTAAAATGATTTAAAAAAAAATACAACTCCCATGGACCCATTGTTCGCACACTTGCCGCTCGCTGCCCCCTTGGAATTGTGGCCAAAATTATGGACATTCAGCCAGCCGCCGAGACCTAATCGCCAGCTGTAGCCAACAAAATGTTTAACGATGGCCCCAGCCAATCTGCATAACAATGTGAATTAATTTCAGGCCTCAGCTTCAAACATTTGGGAGTGTGGAGTGTGGAGCGTGGAGTGCGGAGGAAGCGTGTCAAAGATTGATTGACATGGGCGAGGGTGGAGGTGCTGGAGGAACAGGAGAAGCCTTCGCAGGAGGCTGAGAGTCTACGTAAAAATCTAGGACAAGTGCCCGGCTCGAGTGGCAAATCAAAAATGCTTAGCATAATGTTTTTATCGTCAGATTTATGGACACAAACTTAATTGCCTGTGATTTATGCAGTTCCCTAAAAAAAAAACATGCATTTATTTAGCTTAACTTTACTGAAAAAACTAAATAAGCAGCATTTCCTTTGCCGTAATTATCAGCCTTCAGCAAGGAAACTCCATTTAAGCTGATGTCCTTCGCCTTGGTTTTAGATATTTCTCTCGCTTTTCAATTTACTTTTCGGCGCTGTTTCTTCGTTATCTTTGATTTGTCCACTGAGGGACATTTAAATGGAATTTCAGCTCCTGTCTTGCCCCAGCAACCCAGCACGCACGTCAGCCAGTTGCCGGAAGCCTTCAGTATCCTGCGTCGTTCTGTTTCCCTTCCCTCACTTGGCAATGTCTTCGTTTTTGTTGCAAGGACACCAAGCACGAGTCCCAGCTACTGCGCACTTGCAATTCCTTTTATCCTTGCACGCTACCCCCTCGATTGTCCTTTTGCCGCAAAACATTCTCAGCGCAGCAGCCAGCGAGTGCTCCCCCGACTTTTCCTGACTTTTCCTTGGTTTTCCTACTCCCACATGAGCGATCACTTTAATTGCTGCAGCTTTATTTTGACTCTGGCTGCCGGTTTTTTGGCCATAAACGTAAATCAGAATTCTGGATGGCCGACAAAATCCACGCTGACGGTTGGGATTTTTGCCCCGCTTGCACTTTTATTCGAGTTGTAAAATTCACCGTCATTTTCTGAGAGTTAGAAAATTAATTTTGTTTGCAAAGATTCTTGATTGCATCAGCAAAGGGAATCTGCATCAGAAAAGTAGTTATTAAGGTACAGGAAAAATAGTATATAATTATTATTAATAGTATATTTATATCTATAAATCTTATATCTATAAGTCTTATTTTTTGATATATCTGAGAACTACTTTCCTAAGGCACATATAAATAAATAAATAAAGATTAAAATACTTGAATCATAATTTAAACATAATAGTAACCTAAATATATGCTTATTTCTAGTTGTAGAATTTAATATATTTATAATGGAACTTAAAACTTATTAAAAACTGCTATAAAGGGTTTGGAAAATACATTTTTAGGGCCTTTTAATAAACCTTTTTATTACTATGATTTTGTTTTGAATTTAAATCCCCCACAAAATTTAGAAAATAATAAAAGAACGTATAGTTTAAAGGCAAAATATTTTTTAAAACTAAAAGAATAAACAATAAAATATTTGTTTATTTTAAAATCCAGTGGAAAATTAAACAAAAACCACTTTAAAAATTACTTTAAAGGCACATTGACTGCAGATTCCGAACCATTAAATTTTTCTATGGCATTTCCAGACAAACAGAGGCTTTTTGGTTAAATAAAATTGTTGAAAACTGCAGCTAATCTGCCATAAAGATGGGAACACATCTACTATCTATGTACATATGTAACTTTAATATTTTTGAAATTTATGCAGAGCGATTGCTGGCCTGTCCTGGCCATTTAGCCTAATAGTTGGTCCAGCTGATTGATGGCCTCCCCCTGCCGCTCCTGGCAGCATGAATGATGGCCCACAATGTACTGGGACTGTACTAGGACACGAACTGGCCCTACTCCATGTGGCGTCCTTGTACTCGTACATCAAGTGCAAACAAACATGAAATTTGATTACCAAAACACAAGCGAAGCAAGCGAATGTCCTGGCTAAAAAGCCACTTGCCACTTGCCTTTTGCAGCTTTCCCGCTTTCCCGCTTTCCTGCTTTTACCATTTTGGCCACTATGATTAATCGTAGCTGCATTTGCAGCTGCATTCAGGCCAAAAGCCACCACCAACCAAGCCAGTTAATCAGTGGCCCTGTCTCCTGTCAGGACGACAGCGGATGGGAGCCAAGTGAGGCTGCTAATTATGTTGTGACTGCCACCGCCGACCTTGTCCAGGCCAGGCCAGGCCATGCCATGCCACTCCCCACCGCACAATGTGTGCGGTTTCTCACAATTCTGAGACACTTTCCCCCATCCCAGCCCTTAACTTATCACTGGGGAAAACACAAAATGAAAGTAACTAAAGGCAAATGAAAGGCGAGGAAGTTATAACCAAGTATTATATGGTATTTCGTTCAGTGTATATCCATGCGGCGTGGTGACAAATGCAATAAAGAGACCGAAAGCGAGAAGCTTTGTGCGGATGGAGGAGTGAGGGATGGGAGGGAGGCTTACTGTTGCCAGTTTGATTAATGACGGCGATTGCCGGGACCCCTGACTGATGACTGGAAGGAAGAGCGGGTCCAAGAGTCCGAGACGGTGTGTGTCCCTTCTCCTGCTGCTGCTGCTGCTGCTCCTTCTCCTTCTCCTCTGTTCCATGATGACCCAAGATGAGCCACTTTATTATTTGAGGAGCCCTGTGGAAACAAAACTTTGTTTGTCTGCCTCCAAGGCCCGCTGACTCGCTTTTAAATCCGTACAAAACTCTGCCACAAGACCAGGAATCAATCAGGAGGCGTTGCGGTGCAGCCCCCTTCGACTGTCATCAATGTTTACGAGGGCCCATAATGACGAAACATTGAGCGAAGCTTGGCTGGCTCCTCCATATTCCATGGCATAATCAAAAAAGGGACATGCAGCCTCATCAAGTTCAGCGCCACTCCACCTCCTTTTTTTTGGGGGCTTCCCCTTTGTTGTTCTTCTATTGTTGTTGCGAACAATGCGTGAAAATAAAACGGGCGATAATGAGTGCACGAGACGTTGAGCCGAGAAACTGACCCGAGTTTGTCATCCATCCATCCCCCAAACCCATCCCCTTTTTTGGCGAATAGCGACTCAAAAAGGCAACAAGCCGTTGAAGCCATAAAACGGTCAGCAAACAGCAAAAAAAACGCCAAAAGGCGGGCGAAAATTATCCCAACTGTCACTGGCACTGCCAGGCGACACACCCCCAAAAGCCCATCATCCATAAACAATCATAAAGATCGAGAAAATAAAAGGTTTATGCTGCAAAGGCAATCAAAATGTGGGAATTGCGCCACATTGAGCCATCCTAGGCGTCCGCTTGCTTGCCGTGGGCAATGAGGCGGCTGTCCAGGATCTCAAATCCAATTGAGCGTGGAAAATTTGGTTTTCAAAGATTATTTTTAATATTTTATATCAATTTTGCCGCCTAAAATTTGAATTATCTTGTGGCACGGCGTTGCCAGACTGGCGGGCAATAACATGGCTCTAACATTAACATTCAACGTTAAAATTTGACACTGTTATTCTGTAAACGTGTAAAAATGAAGCTTGGCTGTACATTTACGGTCACACTTTCCATATTTCTATCTTTTTCTCTCATGCCCAGTAACAATTCTTTGTTTCTTTTTGTCTTTTCTCGTTTTATTATTAATTAATAACAATATTCAGATTTACACACATACAATTTATCTAATATATAATATTTTACGCTCATAAATAAAGGGGACAGGGAGACACGACACACTCGGAGAAAGCAAATCAAAAAAAAAAAAGTGTGAGGGGAAAATTGGATTTCGTTAGGTGGAATTGCTCATTAGACATTGGATGATGATTCCCTGGTTTCCCTAGAACATCTTCTTCTTCACCGCCGTATAGCGCTCCATGTAGACATCGTAGCCGTCGAGGTCGGTGAACTGCTTCGAGTTGAACAAATTGCCATCGACGGCCAGATTGCAGATCTTCGAATCCTTGAGGATGCGCGGCGTGAAGGCCGCCGCCTGCAGACAGTTCTCCTCCAGCCGCAGCGTCTTCAGCTTGCGACAATCGGCCACATCCTCGGCCAGCGACGATATTTGGTTCTGATTGAGGTTCAGCTCGGTCACATAGAGGCCGCCCACCTCTGCGGGCACCTCGGTGATCCGGTTGCGCGACAGATCCAGCACATCCAGCTGCTTCAGGCCGCACAACATGCCGGGGAACTCCTTCAGCTGATTGTTGCTCAGATTCACCGTCTTTAAGTGCGTGCAGTTGGCCAGCGTTTTGGGCAGCTTGGTCAGCAGATTGTCCATCAGCAGCAGCACCTCTAGCTTCACCAGCTCACCGACCACCTCGTTTAGCTCCGCCAACCGATTGCCACTCAAATTCAGGTGCTTCAACAGCGTCAGCTTGCCCAGTTCGTCGGGGACACGCTCGAAGCGATTCTCCGACAAATCCAGGGTTTTCAGTACATTGGGATAGGCTTTCAGCTGCGGCGGGAACTCCTGCAGGCGCTGCAGGGAAATCTTCAAGATGCCCGTCTTCTGGGCCGTCTCCAAGTGCTGTTTAATCTGTTTGTTGCCCATCCTGAGGTGGCTACTGTCTCGCTCTATATCGATTCCACACGCACACACAAGCCACTGGTCAGCGCAGCTGTCTGGCTATGATTAATGCTGTTCCCACAGTTGACTTCGTGGGCGTTTCTCCCCTCCTATCCTCTGGCGTGTCACTGGAACTCCTGTTGTCCCGCAATTTCGTGTAATTACAAAATAAACACGGAATTATTTTTTATTTATCACACAGTGTGCCCGAGAGGTTGCAAGTGTTAAAAATAATGAAATTCTAGCAGAGAGACGAGTTTTTTCTACTTTATGGAAACTGGTCACACTTTAACTAATCGTTATTTTAAAGCAGTTCCTGATTTTAGTAAGCAGTTCCTACTTGGATTAAGCAGTTCTAAATATATCTAATTGATTCCAAGCAGTTATGTTTGGCAGCCTGGCAGCCTTGTTTTCAGATTTTAAAAAATTTCCGTTTTTAGCGATCGGAAATTAGTTTTTTGAGGGCGCTCCAGCTGTCGAGAAGGGGAATTTCTGGTACTTTTGGGGCAACATTTAAATAATTTAAGCTTAAATAGCTTGAAATCAGTAATTAATTTATTTTTATTCTAATTTTCCCCTTGATTCCCTTCCACCTCAGCAGCTTGCAACATCAAAAACATAAAAGCAAAACACAAATGTTAATTATTTTCGCCAGTTGTAAAAAGTTTTTTATTTCATATTATATTTTAGTTTAAAATATATATATGCATATATAAAACCTTTGCAATTTTCGCCTAAAACTACACAATAAACTTAACATAGCGCATTGTAATTCTTCTGTCATTTTGCTTCAGTTTCTTTCCCAAAAAAAAAATTAAATTGTGTCTGTGCCGAAACGCTTGCGATGAAACCTCTACAAAACTATTATTATGAAAGACTCAAAAGCAATATTTATTATTATTATATCATTATCGGCATTGGCTCCAAAGCGTTTCAAACATTTCTCAATTTCAAGCAAAAATATTATCTCTTATCTTCTTCTTTTGGGGGGAATTTCTTCTCGTTTAGTGATGCAACTATTTATAAATAAAAGCTAGTTATTAAATTAAATTTTAAAATTAGGAAAAAAAAAAAATTTCTTTTTTTTTTTTGTTGCAGAAAAAACAAGGAAAATCTCATCCTTTTTTATGTGATGGAAAAGCAAAAAGAGATTAAATTAAAATAAAAAGGGGATAGGATTTGATTGTCTTTTTTTTTGCTTGTTGTTTGTTATTTTCTGCCAGCGATTCGAGTTGTGATCATTGATTAATCCATTTTTATGATAGTTTTTAGGGGGCTGGGGCAGGGAGAGGGATTCAAGGGAAGTCAAGGAGTCAGGTCAATCACAGAACTACCAAAAGGGGGAACGAGGATAGGGAGACGCGGCTCTGTCCTGGGCTTGAGTTTCAACTAAGTAGTATGATTTGTGCTAAATAAAAATAATAATCCAAACAAAGGCTATCCGGGGTGTTGTCGGGTGTCTGGTGTCGGGTGTCTCTGGGGTCCAAAAAAGGTTACGTCAAGGCTATGTCAGAGGGTTTTCTGGGTATAATGTATCTTTCATCATCAGGAGAATCCCGCGAGACTCAATTACTTGGCACGGTCATGCTTGGAGGGCTCCACCTGCTTGGCAAACTCGCTCATCACATCCTTGTAGATCACTGGATCAAGATTGCGGCCCAGCATATAGATGAGCCACCAGTCGCCAATGTCCAGCTTCCGGGACAGCGAGCGACAAATTTCCATGGGAATCATGCGATTGCGGGCATTCAGCAAACGAGGCCGGAATTTTGGCATAAAAATAATGCAGGCGCTGCCAGAAAACAACAAAAGTTATACAAAACACTGGGAAAAAAACAAGAGTGAGAACTTATCTTACCGGAAGACCATCAATCCGATGAGCAAAACAAGCAAAATCCAGAACCAGAACCAAATGAAGACATACGTCTTCTCGTTGACAATGTTCAGCGGCAGGATGCAAAGGGAGTCATGCTTCTGCAGGGAACCAGAGGCACCATACTTGTGGAAGGTGCACTTGGTGACCCTGGGGAAGACGTAGACCATGGGATCCACACGCTGCTCCTGCGGCACATCCGACAGTTTCATTATGTTGGTGCCATACGAAAGGAACTCGCCATCAAAGAAACGATTCATCAAATACATTTGCACAATGATGTTCACGCAGCAGAGCACCTCACAGGCCCAGTAACGGATGGCATACAGCTTGTGGCGCTATAGAAAAACAGATGTATATAAAGATTAGATATATATTTGGGGTATCTAGAATCAAAAGAACCACTCACCTTCACATGCTTGATCAGATAGTCCAGCAGGGCATCGCGCTTGGCCTCCTTTTCCTCGCGAGTGCAGATCGTAATGTTCAGACCCATCACAATCATGCGCATCAGGCCGCCTTCGAATTTGTTCCACAGGAACTTGGGCGTATAGCAAGCCATCGCCTGGAATTAAGAACCAGAGAAATATATATGACAGATATTATATTGCAATATTCATTTTGATTTAGGAATGTTTTTCTACATTGAAATCGTTGACACATTCTTGTGTTGATCTTGGGTTGTCGCAATTGTTGGCTCGTTTGTTGTAATTGCCACCGTTGTGTTTGCTATTTAGCAAGTCATTAATTATATTTGGTATTTCACAAGTCCGAGCACTAAGTGCCACCAGTGTTTCACTTGTATATATACGTCACTTGGGCAATACGTTGACCCATCGGCCCCACCAACCAGATCACAGCAGTTCCAATTCCAGCCCCATGCCCATTTCCATTCCCATTACCATTCCCATCCCACGATCAGGAAAATGAACACGTTTCAAAATGGTTCAGAGAAAGATCTTGAAAAATATTACATGTCAAAAGAAAAGTTAAATTATCTTAATTTAAATAATTAGCTAGCTTGAAAGACCATTTTTTCCAGGTAAAATTATATACTTTACATAGGAAATAGTATATATTATATATTAATTTTCTTTCACTGTACCATAGCACTCCCCTATATCTCCCTATATGTATATACATATATCCGCACATGCCATGCTCTCAATTGAACTTAATTGGAGCGATTGTTGTGGCGTTGAAGAATCGAGAGCACTTCTTTGAAAAGCCCAGCAAAAAGTTGGGTGGCTTTTTTCTTATTTCTTCAAAGCATATAGATTAATCAGAAGATTACAAAAGATGTTTATAATATTTGAAAGGAAACAAAAATAATAAATAAAATAAATACATGTAGAAAGAGACTAGTCTTTAATCTTTCCTGATCAGCTTAATAAATGGCTTGTTATCTCACCTGGAAGAAGAGCACGAAGCACACCCACTGGTAGTAGGTGTAGTACTTCTTGGCATCCTCATCACCAAAATCATTGGCCACACCGGGATGGGCAACCTCTCGACCAACCTGTAAAATTCAAGGAAAAAAGAAGAATTAAATAAATAAAATAATATTATATAAATTATAAAAATTTTATATAAAGATTTAGTAAAATGCCTTAAGGAAATAAATGTTAAATAAACAAAAAAATAATATTATCCTATATTATATCAAATATTTATAGAAAAAAGCTCCTAAATAAAATGGAAATCCCATTAAATATAAAGTAATAATTTTAGTAATAAATATTTATGCATTTTCCCTTAAGAAAACCCTATAAAATGTTGAAATTCAAGGCTATTTATAGATAAAAACTCCTAAATAAGGTAGAAATCTAATAATATATAAAGTAATCTATCTAGTAATAATTATTACTATTATATAACATTTCCCTGAACCTCCTCCCCACACACTCTGTGTTTAATCCCAGGGCTTTGTTTATTTTTCCAAAACCCCAGCTCATTCACTTGGCTATTAAGTAGTAGTTGCCACTTGATGGGGTAATTTGATCGCTGATCGGCACACTCTAACTGCCAAAAACAAAAACAAAAAAAGTTTTCCACGAAATCGGACAAATATATGTATATACGTGGCAGAGGGAGGAAGGAGAGAAGGGAGTTGAGACTGTTTCCTGCCCTTCTCACATATGAAATATGAGAGCCTGCAGCCTGCAGAGCAGACACATTGCACTGGAAAAAATTAAAAAAATATATATATTTTAAAGAAACAATTAAAAGCTTTTTAAGTGTGGCAGGGGAATTGATATGAAAGGAATTTCTAATTAAAGATTTATGATTTTAAATGCAGCCAAGGGAGCCACAAAAAATAAACCTAAAGTTTATATTTTCCATTTTCGTTGAAATAAATCATGTGAGCTCCTCCTATGGGGATCCAATTTTAGGGATTTATTTTGGCATTTTTGATTACGTTTTTGTATAATTTTTTGTTGTTGTTTTTTTTTTGTATTATTTTTTATTTTTTGTTTTCTCAGTGCTTTGTTTCTTTAGTACAAAATCGCTGCTGCTGCATGGCCCGCAGCTGGAAAGAGGAATATTATTAAGAAGACCGGACTACGCCCAGTTTATAATTGCTTTATAGGCCCGGGCGGGCACAAATGATGTGTGTACTATACATGAGCTATATGTTATACCTCTACCTTAGTGCTGGGAGTCGAAAGACGTGTCTCGTGTACCGAAGAAGGCCTCTTCTTGACAGGCAGACAAAAAAAACCCAACAGAAAGAACATTTATAAAAAAAAAAAAACAACAAGATATCTAAACGGAAAGGGATTTCTGAAAGGAATTCCAGAATGCCAGATTAATTGTCTGACATCCGCCAGTAGAGATGAAATGAAGCGGAAATAGGTGAGCTTTGTTTAATGAAGATTTCTGTAGAGAACACTATAAATCTTTTTTAATTTGAGGACTTGACTACAATAAAATATATAAATAATTGTTTAATTGTTTACAACGAAATACTTTCTTATTTAGGTATAATTTAGGAGCCTCAACTAATATTTAAACGGTTAAATAAATCAATGAATGCAAGCTTATAAATTCAATAACTAAAAAGCTATTTTAATGTTTTCATAACTAGGAAATGTTGTAATTTAAATTTACCTAAAGGTTCCTCTTAAATTTGTAAGATCTTTGGCTTTTTCTCACCTGTCTGCGAAAGGCATCCGGCATGGTAAAGGTGCTGTGAATCCAGCAAAAGGTGTTGACCACATGCGGTGGCACACCATTGACAATGCAGCTGATGGGCTGACCCACATACTGGGTGGCGGTGATGATCAGGCTGCAGGTGAGCAGCAGCACCGTGGTAAAGGAGTTATGCAGACGAAAGACGGCATTGTCCGTCTGGATATCCTGCCACTTGAGGTAGCTCTTAAGGCTACCCAGCAACTTGTACATCTTGACAGGATATCGAAGGGAAGCGGCAACAAATCAGGGTTTTAGGGTCAAGGGATCTCGGCCTAAAAATAACCTCCTCAGCTTCGATGGGAGGGAAAAGTGTTAAGCGTTACGGATTTTTAACTTCCTCTTGCCGGTTCGGGTCTTGTTTCGGTTTCTGCTCTCCCTCAGCCTTCGATGCATATCAACTGTAAGTGAGAAATATAAAATAATTAGCTTCGATTTATTATAAATAATATTGGAAGAGATAATATTCATATCAGATACGTTTTAATTTAATTTCTGTGTAGGAAAACAAAGCAAATACAAGCTGCTATCTGCGGTATCTGTGAAGTACATGGCGCTGATTGGAAAACAAGCGCGACGAGGCGCAGTTTGAAGTTCGCCGAAGCATCATTTTGTGCTGAGCAAGGAGCAGCTTCTGATTGATAAATGTGCACAGCAAGCGAGTATCTTTTTTTTGGCATAAATCAACATCAACTAATAGAATCTTGAGACGGTTTCAATTTCAATTAAAGCCACATTTTGAGCTGGATCTCTCTGCCTCTCTTGCTCTCTCGAAAAATTGATGCGCCATTTAAGTAAACCAATTGCCATTTGCTCCACTTGCCTGCTGTGTGGCCCGTTGGATTCCGAGACCGAGACTGAGTCTCGCCTTTGAGTCTCCAAGTCTGAGACCGTCTTTGAGGTTCCAAGTCTGAGGCAGAGACAAAACTCTGTCTGTCCGGGAGAACGGCACAGCAGTATCTCCCAGCATCTGGGGGCAATGCACCTCCAGTGTACTCCTCTCTTCCTCTCTCTCTCCCTCTCTCTCTCTCTCTCTGTCGCGATCTTCCCAGCGATCCCAGCGATCTTTGTGCAACGCATTTGACCCAGGCGCCACATGGGGACCCCTTCTCAATTATGTTAAATCGTTACGGATTCTTGGACTCCCGAGGTGTTTGATTTTTTCACTTATACTACCTCAGGCAATTATTTATCAATCAAATATGTATATATGTCATGGTAATATCGATGTTCTGAATGGTTATTGGAATTTATATATTTTAATGGCTCTTTTTATTATAGATATTACTTTTTAATAGATATTTAAATAAATTATATTGAAATTAAGTTGCAACATTTTAGTATTTTAAATATTTAAGTATTTTGTTTTTAGTATTTTATATATTTCAGTATTTTATTTTTAGTATTTTATATATTTCAGTATTTTATTTTTAGTATTTTATATATTTCAGTATTTTATTTTTAGTATTTTATATACTTCAATATTATATTTTTAGTATTTTATATCTTTAAGTATTTTATTTTTAGTATTTTATATATTTCAGTATTTTATTTTTAGTATTTTATATATTTCAATATTATATTTTTAGTATTTTATTTTTAGTATTTTATTTAATTGGTGTATTATTTTAAAGTATCTTAGTATTTCTGTATTTCTTTTAGTATTATTTTTTAAGGCGACTAACGAAGCCACAGAAAAAACCTTTAGCTAACTATAAATTCTAGTTTCGGATAAGTAATAATATATTGCTAAAATATTAGTTATCATACAGTTTATCCCATCTCTATATTATATATTAATACCAGTTAAAATATAGAATTTCCTTTAGGAAAACAGCAGAATACATAAAATAAAAATATATGCCAACAGAGCAGATTTAAGAAGCACATTTGAATGCAATTGCGTTGACCTTTGTTGCAAAACACCTAGCTGGTTGTCACCTCCCCTCATTTTCCGTGCCATTTCCACACCTGACAACAAGCCCAAAGCTAATGACAATTTGCACAGCTAAATTTCAACAAAATCCGCGCCAAAATCCAAACACTTGCTGCTGCTGTTGGTCGGCCCCCATGGCCTTGGCAATGAAAATGCCTGGCAAAATGAAGGAAAATCAGCAACACAACAAGTGCCAGCCAGCATGTGTGGGGGGGAAATATATATATATGTATATATACATATATGTGGGGAGTTAAGTGGCGGAGGGCTGCAGTGGGTTAACGGGGGAGCGGAGGCATGCGGTGGGCGGTAGGCGGTGGGCCATTGTCAGCGGAGCCAACGGAGCGTTGAGGAAGCGCATACAGCTGGGCTCAGGAAGGAGACAATTTATGCAAGGAATGGGTTAAGAGGAGGGAGAGAGAGGGTTAAAGGGGGTAGCAGCAAGAGAGGGTTAAGAGGCGAGTGCAAATGCAGCTCACTTGAGGATCTTTTTGTTTCTGTTTACAGGCACTTAATGGGAATGCCAACGACACAGCATTCGAGTTTCGGCTGAATGAGAACCATGAGAAGCATAGGAATGTTTTTGGAGTTTTTATAAAAGAAATTCATTTGTTTCAGCTAATTATTCATTAGAAAATATATATTTTATTATGTTCTCCACATCAATTTATCAAACAATCGATAGCAAGCCTGTAGTATTAATTTTGAGGTGTGTTAAGTTCCAGAAAAAAAACGCTTCTATAATAAAACTAGAAATATAACCAATAAAATCATCATCTTATAAAGTTTGCTCTTAAAAACCTGACAAACTTTTTATGATATTCTCCTTCATAGCAATTAATTTGATTTACGATTAAACAAAAAGAAATCATTTGTTTTTAGCACTTCACCTGGCATCTTCCTATATTATTTTCTTGCTTTCCACATTTTTAGCAGCTGTTTCATTTGACAAACATTTACAATTTAGCACGCTCTCTGTCGTTGTCACCTGTGGTGTGTGCTTTTAATTATTATTATTTTTTTTCTGTTCTGCTATTTAGTGTTGTTTGCACACACTTTGTTGCTGCTGCTGCCTCATGTCGGGTCTTTTAAAAGCTTTAACATGCTTAACCTTAACATGAATGCAAACAGCGCACGAGAACTGCGATTGCAATTGCAATTGCAATTGCAATGCCAGTTGCATTCGGAATCTGTGCTGTATTTATTTATTTTATTTATTTTTTGTTGTTGTTGCATATATTAAGTAGAGTTTTGTGCCTTTTGAAGTTGTGACGTCACCTGGGAGAGACTCACTGACTGACTGACTGACTGACGGACTGCCTTAATTGCATTCATACTCCCAAAGACCTGGGTTTATTCATTTTCATTAGGGTTTGGTTTTGGGTTTGTTTTGTTATTTGGTTAGCAGCTGGTCACCAGAGCGGAAGTCGCCCTTCGGGGTGTGTTACGTGCTAGCGATGGCATTTGTGAAAAAAGCACGACTCACGAAGGCCACACAGGAAGTGCCAAATAGAGGAGATCACTTGCAAGAATTTATACAAGCTTATAAATTATTCTTAAATAATTATTAAAATCCTCTTAGCGTTAGTTATATCCACTATTTACAGAAAAAAATGTAAGCTTAACTTTAAAGTAGATGCTTACCATAATTTCCTCAAAATGTAAGATGAACTACATTTCGATACTTAAAAAAATCTAAAATAAAATATAGGGACAATTTATAGACATTTTCCCTATTAAGAAACCCCTTTCCTAGTCTTAAACAGATCATCAGACTATCGCCTCACGCTGCCATCTCTAATGCTCTATGTAGGCGACAGCTGGCCCAAAACAAGCCGGGTTGGTCATCCCATTCCCATTCTAGTAGTAACTTTGCATGCATTCACTGGGGAGGATGGCTGAGGATCAGACCCTGGAGAGCGAAGAAACCGCAAAGTAGCGTGCATTTAATAGGGAGACTTGGGGTGGTACATGCACTCGGAAAAGGTTACTAAAAACAGCAAGTTGGTAGTTAGTATTAGCTTCTTCTCCACGGAGAATTCTCTCCCCGTTTGGCTGGCTTCTCTGATTGGAGACACATGCTTGAAAACAATGAGTGGCTACTGTTCTGCGTCACCTAAATTGACCATTTCCGCTTGGAGGGGGGAAGAATATGTGGCTTAAGAGCGGCCAGCTCGGGGGGAGAGTGTGCCTCTCTAAAGCGGAGAGATGGGATGCCAGAGATGTCGCCGAACCCGTCCAGACTCCAGACTTCTAAGGTAAGCCGCTACACCGTAAAAAACTATCAAGATCTAATTTAAAATCAAGAAAATCTTTAGATTTTGTTGTTTTTTTTTTAACGCTTTTTAGTTTTTTTAACTTTTAATATTTCAATAATTTATATATAACTTGTTTTAAATTAAAATCAACTTAAAAAATGTACTAATTAACAATCTTTATTTCCTGTGTAGACGGAGATTCGTTGGAAATAATGAAAAGAGGGGAGCTAATAAGAGGAACACATCAAAGAAGAAAATGTTTAGAAGAAACACAAGAAAAGCTGAAAGATCGGTGGAAAGAGGGAGGGAAGCCCATTAAAGCGTTTGGGTGGGAAAAATATCAGCTCTCCATGGGGAAGTACAAAATTATTTCAAGGCGGAGACAAGATGTTAATTGTAGGAGCAGGATAGAAGAGAGAAATCAAATAAGAACCGGATATATATTGAGATTGGGAAAATGGGAAAAGGTAAGACAATTGCTGTTGAGGTTAAGATGGGAAATGAAGAGTAGAGAAAGGAAAATTATAGGGAGATTTTGGAGAACTTAAAGAAAAACATGATCTTTGAAACCTCAAAAAGAGGAAAAGGCAACTAAGATCTTAAAGAAGGTGAAGTATAGTAAAGAATCTATGGAACCCAATTAATTCTTCATTTCCTTAGTCACTTCAACAATTATTTAAAGTCTTTAGATCTCTAAATAATGGAATCTGTTAGATGTACAATAGAATTTTTAAATAATATCATTTTTAAGGCCAATTACTTTTGATTTAATATTTAATAAATATATTTTTATATTATTTTATATTTATTGCACCTTGCATAATACAGCAATCATACAAATATTTAATAATAAATATAATAAATATTGATAATAAATATAAGTTAATATTGGTTAATATAAATACAAATATTATAAATGTTAATATTTATTAAATATTTGTATAAAGCATTCCTGATAACAAAAAAAATACTTTAGAATATTTGAAGCCGCAAAGTTCTTAAATATTTTAAAAATAATACAGGGTATTAGAGAACCACTTTTAATAGGTAATAACTCTGGGTTCTTAAATATTTTAAAAATAATACAGGGTATTAGAGAACCACTTTTAATAGGTAACAACTCTGGGAATCTATAAACCTATAAAATATAATCTAAAATGCAATGTAAAATATATTCTAAAGTCTAATATAATTTATAATCAAATCTAAGTGTATAAATATAAGAATATTTGTAGAAAATTGTTCTAAATCTCTTAATTTCACATAAAATTTCTACAAAATCGTTTCAAAAAAGTACAGATCGTACAAATCTAAAGGGTTTCAGGTAACTTCAGGCTTCCTGGCTGATCACATGACCAATTGGCTCAAATGGCTTGCTAATCAAGGTAATCAAAGTACCGCCTCAAGGCTGACATATAGCTCGTCAATCTCTGGGTGGAGATTATACAACTAAATCTAAGCTAGTCGCTCGCTCCGTCTCGCTTGCTCTCACAGGGAAAGCTTGGCTCAAAAGCTTGTCGCCAGCTTTCTGGTGGTGAATGCATTTTCTTATTCTTAATCTTTGCCACGCTTGTTACATATATTATTTGTTTTTGTTGTTTTGTTAAGATTGATTGATTTAATAGACTTACGCAGAATACCGTTCCTTGGCGAGCCTTCCTCTTTATCGCCCTACTCCTTGTAAGCTCGGCTCTGTTGTTGTTTATTCTTTATATTGTATTTTGTTGTTGTTGTTGTTGTTGTCACAGCATGGCGCGCGCGGTTAGGTGTATGTGTGTCTGTGTGCGAGCGAGCGAGTAAGCGAATGAGTGTCTGTGTGAATGGTATTTGTTTGTGTTTGTTACCGTCGCCTGCTTCTTCTTCTTCCTCTTCTCCAGCTTCTCCTGCCTCCTCAGCTTCTTCCTCCTCACGGTTTTTGTGTGTTTTTTCGAAATCAGCTGCCAGGTGGCCGTAGAATTAGCATGGAACAGGTTCGCTACGGTTCTACGTACGCTCTCCTTCTGATTATTTTCATTTAAGACAAATAACCCAGCGGGGGGGGCGGGGGGAAATATCAAAATTAAACCGCGCACACAGCAAACTCAAACAAACAACAAAAAAAAATTAAAAAGAAACGCCAAATGCGCAAGGAGATTTTTTTTTTTGAGCCGTCGTCACAATACCAAAAACCGAATTTTATAGCACAACAAATGCCGTTTGGCGAACGCAGCACAAAATTTTAATAATTTTTCTCGTATTTCGGATCGTATATTGTTACGTTTTTCGGTGTTGTCTTTGATTTTTCCAGCTCCGTGTGCGTTTTCTCCGTTTTTTCGGTGTTTTTTCTGTTTTCGAGTCGCCGTCGCCGTCGACTGCCGCTTGGTTTTGGTTTCACATGCGCCCGACTCAAATCAAACTCAACGCTCAACGCTCGCCGCTCAGTGTTCAGTGTTCAGTGTTCAGTGCTCGGCGCTCGCGCTCTCTCTCGTTGCTTGAGCCGCTGTCGCATCTCGCTCACACACTTTGAGTGCGTTTGAGTCGCTCTCTCTTTCTCTCACAAGCTATCTCTTCTCTTGCATCTCCAACTAAGCGCTCTTCCGCTCTGTCTCTCCAACTCTATTTCTCTCTCACTCTCGCTCTCGCTCTAGCTCTCTCTCCCTGAGCCACGCTATATTTGTTTATTTAAACGAATTAAGCCTTAAATTAAACTGATCGCTAGCAATGAACTAAAATTGGAGCAGCAATTGCCCAGGAGAAATACGTATATGTATTGTCCCCCCCCCCACACACATCCCGCCCCCTCTTGAGCTCCCTTTTGTTACCTTTCCTTTTCTTGACTGACTGCTTTTTTTTCATTCCGCTTTTGTCCACTTATTTTCATTCTTTTTGGCCAGCTTTTCTTTTGTTTGGCTTTTTGAGACGTTAAGGTTATGGAAAAAGTAAGAGAAATCATGAAACTTCGTACATATTCATTCATATTCTGTCTTTAATGGGCATTATTATCAATTCTTTAGGTATTTAAAACATACAAAAATCTCTGAAAAATATTTTTACAATAAAAATAATGTATTTCTTTCAGTGTACACAAGTGGTTTAAAAAATACTCTGCATTCTGCAGGAGGTGAGCTCATCTCGAAAGTAAAGATGCATTAATTAGAAACAAACCTGATTTTGGAATAAGATAGATAATAAAATATAAAATACGATATTTTGAGAGGAATTTGGGGCAAAACTAGAAAGTTTCAATGGTTGATAAAAATAACAAAAATAGATTTTTAAATCTTGAATCATTAATTTTAAATATAATATATTTTTGTTGATATCTTAAATGGATTTCCTGAAATAAATAAATACATTCTCTCAACAATCTTCACACATTTAAGATCCCTAACTTCTGTTGAACATTTATTTTTAGAGAAATACAATATATATATAAATAAAATCTTTAGATTTACAAACTAAGTTTGGAGCTTACATTTTTATTGATTATTTTTAGTGAAATAAATACAAATCTTTAGATTTTTAAACTAAACCTAAAATGTTCAACACATTTTTATGCTATATTTTTTATATTTCCGAACTAATATTACCTAAGATTTCCTCTTATAGCTGTGCAAATCTCATCATTTATCCATTTTATTTATAGCGCCAAGCAATTGCAAGTAAGTAAATTATCTAGCTTCAGCAATATTCGATTCCCCGGATTCCCAAGATAGATCAGATTCATAGGAACGTGCTTCTTCTCGAAAACCGTCTGATATTGGATCCCCATTTGGAGCTGACTCTTTCGGCGTGTGCGCACACTTTGTTTCTGTCTGTCAGGCAGTCAGTCAGTCATTGAGGCAGTTAGTCAATCGGCCAACCATTATGCCCCTCAATATGGGCGGCTCTCGAGTTACAGTTATGTGCCATATGTATATGGATATATACATATGCTATATGTAGATATATCGATGTGCCGAGAGTGCTTGCCATTGCAACCGCATTTAAGCCCGATTCGAATCGAGTCAAGCTGAATCCCTTCCCGTCCCTTTTTTCGCCCCTTTGCAGGTTTTGTCTTATATTTCGGCCAGAGGCGTACATAATGGGGGTTTTTGGGGTTCATAAATCCATTTAATTTTAAAGAAAATTCAAATTAATATAAAGCATAAGGGAATTTAACAGTAATGCATCAAATCTTCAAGGAATATTCAAATTATTCATCACAAAACTGATCAAAAAATTTGGTCGGTTTTCTATTTTATTAAAAATAGACGCAAAGCTAGTTTTAAACAAAAATTAAGATAATATTAGAAGGCTTAAGACTCTTATTAAATTTTTTAAAATTACCCGATTTTTTCCTAAAAGTATCCCCTGGCTCCACCTCTGCTTCCTGGCCTTAAAGAAATCGGTCGTGTCCCCCCATCTACACTTTTGTATCATGCGGCGAGTTCGTGTTGCCTTTAATTTAAAATTAAGGTTTTTTTCGGGCTCGTTCGTCTTGACATGGTCTTTTTTATGGGGCTACAATAAACTGCGCACTTTCTGGCATACATAAAGAAATCAAAACCCGAAGCCAAACAAAAAAAAAAATTAAAACAAAAAAGAGTAAGAAAGCTTGGAAAAAATGTTAAGTGCGTTGTCATTGCCATGGACCTGAGAAGCGAGTAAATGGAGCCCCGATTGAAGTTTGGAGTTGTGTGGAATTGGAGGTTTTATGGATACAATCACACGATCAGGGGATATAGCCCACGCACGTTTAAGCGGAGGTTCCATTAACCAGCGGAAGACTATTAAGCTGAGCTCAGGAAATATCTGTTAGAGTATTGAAGGATTACTAAGTTTAAAAATTATGTAAATTAATTAGTAGTAATTTAAAATTTTGTATATTACTTTCAAATTCAAAAAACGTTTAATATTTAAAATTGTATATTCGTAATGCTACATTTAATGTTTTCTTTTTAACTTAGTTATGACATTTTAAAAACATTAATCTGCCCAAAAAAATATAATATAATATTTATAATAGATTTATCTTCCGTGAAGGCTAACTAGCAAAAGATTGCCAACAGCTTGTATATATTTCGATTTGACACTTTGTAAATCTTAATTTAGAAAACACAATGAAATATAGAAAAATATATAAAATGTATTATTATTATTATGTTAATAATATGGATAATTTTTAAATAAATTGTAATAGTGTAACACCATCAAAAACTTTATTTTAAATGTAATAACATTAAAAAGGAATGTTATTGCATATTACTTTATTCTTAATAATTCTAAAAAAATATTTTTAATTTCCATATTGTCCGTTAATAAGAGTTTTTCCTGAATAGCTAATGTTCTTTTAACTTCTTCAAGAAAAAAAGAATTTAATTAAAAATTAATAAAATTTGAAAACAGTTTAATGAATTAATAATTTAGATAAACTTAAACATTTTCTTCAAAAACATGTACACACTTTATGGTAGGTGGTACCGCAAAACATGCGTGTGGCGGACAAAGGTAAAGGTATCGGTATCTTTGGTTGGCTCCTAACCTGGCCAAGTGTCACGTCTGCAGAAATCTGGCAATTAACCACACGACCCTCCGCCCCTTCTGCCACGCCCCCTTGCTGCCCGTGTGGTGGCATTACGACCAGGTATCGCTGCGGTATCGATACCGATGGTTGTACGTGAGCGGGAGCACGAACGTCGTTGATTTATCATCTCAGTGTGTTGCAACTGCAACATGGAGCATCCTTGCTCTTTCACTCTCTTCCTCACTCAGAGACTAGACTTTCTCTCTGCTGGAATTACTCTCTCCATGAGAGAGGATGCCAGGAAACTCACTCATTCGTGCAACTCGCTCAGCTGCAGCAGCTGCTCCTGTTTTTTTTTTGTCACTTCCTTTTTGGGTTGCTTCCTTAAAAGAGGCGAATAAAAGAGAAAAAGGAGGAGGAGGAATAAAAAAAAACACAGGGGAGGGTGAATTGAGGTAGGGGGATATTGAAAGAGGGGGTTGCAGATTCCTTTTTTGTCTGGCTCTACACAGAGAGAAAAATGAGAAGGATCGAGACCATTAAGATCAATTTTGAATATTAATATTAAATATGCTCCCAAAAAATTTATATTTAATTTAAATTTATATTTATTATATTTAAATTTATTATTTAATTCCCTGAGAGATCGGTTTCTTAAGTAGTTGAGTGGAAAATACTAAAAGACAAAAGACAAATCTGCAAGCAGGGACCCCGGCATCCCGTTTTTAAACATCCTAAGAATTCTATATATAGCATGAGCCCGAGCATCTGTTTTCAAGAACTCCCTCCCGAAGATCGTCAATGTCCGCGGTATGGAAATTCATCACAAAGGCAGGCAAAGAATCATCTAAAGGTGCTTAAAATAGAGTATCTTTTGGGAGGAAACAAGAGGGAAACAAGGCCAGATCTCCTTTACGATTATTACAATTTTCCAAGAAAATTTCAGTACCTAATAGTTTTGTTCCGAAGACAATTTAGTACAAAGTAAGCTTTAACCCAGAAATGAATGATTAGTAAGATAAACATCCCTTAAAATAGAATTATTATATAGAAATGACCTGTATGATCATCAATATATTGAAAACTAGAAAATCTTTACTGATGTTCATAAATGTTAAACCATTTTACGAGCCATTTATCTTCTATAGAATGCATACAATAAGCATTCAAAATGTATTTCTTCATTTTATTTAATTGACCTTTTTGTGGCCTCATCAATTGTTTTACATATGCCCAACTCTGCTTTCGAAATCGGTCATTAAGCGATCAATTTGACGAGCATAAAGAGTACATTGACTTATCGCCAAGTGATCTTTTCTCGCATTCCTCTCGAGTTTTAGAAATTACCCGAAAAAACGATCTACAAAGACATTTAAAAATGCCTACAAAAATCTCCCCCATGTAGCACTTGACTTTTTCTATTACTTCTCCCGCTCCATTAGAGATCATGTCTAACTTCAGGCTCATAATGAGGTGGAAATTCGTGTTTCCAATGACTCAATGCCAGACGGATGAACGAGTGATCGTTGTGAAATGTTCTCTCTCCCTTCTGGCCACGAGACGTGCATTCCAAACGTATCCAAGGTATATTATGGGTCCAAAACAAGAACGCCTGGCTTGGCTTTCAATTACCAAGACGGTCGTGGGCTTGGCTTGAACTGGCTTCTTTTCAAACGATTGGGTGACGGAGGGTGGTGGTGGTGGTAGGTTCGGATCGGACTTGATCGGTTGACAATGCCAGTTCTTTAGACGGGCTCTTTCTCTCTTCGCGAAGAATGGAAGAATCCGTATGGAAGAATCAGTGGGAGAAGCGCAGAATGAAGTTGAATGCCCTCGTTTTGGTTTGGAGTTGCCCACTCCATGGAAAAAGAACCAGATTGTAAGGGGCACCTTGGGGAAACGAAGCTTCAAATACCCTAAATGGCTTTTTGTATTCCCAAGACTGCTTCTCTGATAAGAAATTTGAAGTTTAAAGCCCCCATTTTCCTTGACTGTTTTCTTTTTTATTTGAAAATAAAATCCCCCTTTAAAAATGCGTTATACCCTTTTGGGTAAGAGCATATTAAAAACCACCTAAGAAAGCATACCAAAAATGCCAACCGAAGACCTCAAGTTGGGTAACAAAACAGAGAAGAACAAAGAGCTGAGCTCGGTTGCTTTTTGTATCTGTGTGTCTTTGTATCTTTGTATCTGTGAGTGTGTTTGCTAGCGTCACGTACAAAATACCTTACCTGTTGCTGGCTGCACAACAAGTTTCAGGTGGGGTCAGCGCCGATAGCCGATAAGTGATAACCCCGGCTCCGATTGACGATTAACGATAACGAGGGCGCCAGCGCAGGACGTACGATAACTAGTATCTCATGGATAGACCAGCTATAGCCCTAGGAGCTAGCCCTAACCCTGCCTGGCTGCCTGGCAACCGGTTTCCACAGCCAACAGCAAACAAGTCGGCAGCGAAGACAGGTGAGAGGGAGAGAGAGAGAGAGCCAAGTGAGCGTCAGAGATGCCAAATTGAATTACCAAAAATAAATTTTAAGTTCCTAAGTTGTATAAAGTTTATAAAATATATACAGTTTATAAGGAAATTAAGGTTTTAGTTATTTTTTTTAGACTGCTTAACCAATCTTTTATACGAATATTACGAATTTGATGTAATCAAAACTCAGTAAATATAAATTAAAGGTGCCCCACTGATCTTAAGTTGGATCTAGCTTGGAGTCAGCCAAATTATTAAATTAACCAGGTGATTCTGGTTAAGCGGAATTATAAATAGATCTTAAAAATATTAAAAAAGTATGATCAGTTAATTGGAATTAAAATTTAACCATTAAATACCACTAATTCTATGGCAAAGTGGATCACTTAGAAGGTAACCCTGAAGTCTAGTCTTAAACTTTCGTCTTTAGACTTTCACTTCTACCAATTCTGTAAAAAATTGCGAAAAATAATCATACCTTCAAGGATATTTTGTATTTCTATCCTAAAATTCCTAAAAAAAAAGTTAGAAAAATATTTCAAAATCTTGAACAAAAATTCATGGTGACCTACGCTTGACCTCTGGCTAGAATCGAGCCAAGCTGGCCAGCTCCCTCTCTCTTTCTTTCCCTCTCTAGCGTGGCTCTCGTCCATCGCCCGCTATCCCCCTCGCACCTTGGAGTGAATCGAAACGAAATGGAACGATGGAAACGAAGCGAAGTCGCAGCACCGTCTCAGTCCCAGTACGGACTTGGGCATTTGCTGACGACTCTGAACTGCTAAGCCAATACTCGATACCCTAGACTACTTGCCCGTGACGTAATGACCTCCTCTCCACCGGGCGCTCTCCGCTCTCCCCTCATGATGACGGGGAGCCTCCTTCTGCTGCCGTGTTTGCTGGGCCTGCTGAGCCTGCGGATGCCCACAGTGGATGCCATCGATTGCTACGTGTGTGATACAAGCGACACAGAGCACCCGTTCCAGTGCGGCGAATGGTTCGAGCGTTACGACGAGCCCGATATCCAGCCCCAGAATTGCTCCAGCGTGCATGGCGCCCAGTTTTGTGTGAAGCATGTGGGCCGCTTTGAGGGCGGCATTGGGGCCAAGCGCTTCTGCAGCTCCAAGGATCTGGGCAACTACTGTGACTATGTGCGGAACAAGGGCGACCGCATGGATTACCGCAGCTGCATCTACACGTGCGACACGGACGGTTGCAATGCGGCCGCTGCGATGGGCAACGGTATATGGGGTGTGGCCGCCACAGCAGCAGCAGCGGCGCTCCTCACTCTCGCTTCATGGGCGCGGTGAGAGAGAGCGCGTGAGAGCGGGACAATCAATCAACAAAAAGCTTTGTAAACACAACACACTGAAGCCGCATCACAACTTTAATTTTTTTTTTTTCGTAGCCCTTAAGACTCTGTTAATTGTAAGTTGTAATAAAGAAACTGACACACAAACAAAACACACAAAATTTAGTATAGAGAAAATCACAAAATAAAAACCAAAAACAACAACAAACCATGAAAGAAGAAACAAAAAAAGAATTGAGAAAAACCTAACACAAAAGATGTTTTCATTTGGAACGAGCTGGACTTGAAACGAAGGCCGAGAGCGGGAAACGCTTGGCAGTGGAACAGCGACGAGCGCAGGTGAGATGGTTGCCAGATACAGATACATTTACATCCAACAGATACAGATGCTCTCTCGCACTCAATTCTTCAAGCTCCCTCTCTCACTCTCTCCAAGCCACGCTTGCGCAATTTGAGTGCTTTTCGAATTTGAGGAGAATTAGTTTCTAGAAAAAGGTTAATACCTGAATTTCATCATAGTTTTGAAAAAGGGATCAGAAGAAAGCCAGAAAAAAACTTAAATATACAAATAAAGGTTTTATAATAGAGGTTTTATTGACCCCCAAAGAGGTTTTTAGGTTTAACTAAGAAAAATCTTTTAAAATAGTATAATTTTTCTTTATAAAGATTTCCTGTTCGTTACGATTTAATAGAAATTAAATGATATAGTGGTAATAGGTTAAGAAATAAAACAAACTCTGAAGATTATAGTTAATAATTTCCATTCCTTTTATAGATACATTGCATCTCAAGAATTTTCGTATACTCGATTAATTGATGTTGCCCCTAAATGGTGCCACCCTCAATGCATTTTGGACCTGTTCGAAGAGCACCTTGACTGATATAGTCGGATCTTTGATCGGCAACTGTGACATAGTTTCATGAGATCTGAGCTGTGAGTTCCAAGTTCTGAATTCCCCACGGAATCGGGAATGCACTTGGAATAAATTTTGAATGACATAATAAATAATAATAATACTTTTTTTTCTTAGAATATACTATTTTACCTAGAACTCTTGCCAGTAAGCCTTCTTCTGTATGATGTTAGGAAAGAAATTCCAAAATTAAGCCCCCATTTTTTGAAAATATTTCCTTCTCTGTGCGGTTGAAGATCAGAGATCTGCCTGACCTCCGATCGAACGGCGAATGCAATCAATCGGAATTGGATTTGACATTTTTTCCATTCGGCAATTGGACGAGATCATTTAAGCCAGCACAATTTGCGGCTGATTGATTAAGCTCAAAGAGAGCGCAAAGCAACCTGGACACGACACTACCTACCCGTAAGATCCATACAGCCGTACTCCCCATACGGACAGTTCAACGGACGGACAAACAGACGGACAAACAGACGGACAGTTGCGTAATTGCTTAAATTGAAAGCGCCTTGAGGCGCTATCATCATTGGGGCATGCGACACTAATTCGACGCTGGCCACCGATCTCTGTGACAGAGCCAAGCAGCCCAGAATAAGTACACCCATAACGACCCATGTATACACATAAAACCGGAGATCAACGATCTGTGAGAAAAAGAGAAAAACTTTCATAGAACTTGTTATACAAGAATGGACTTTTATGGTACATCAGCTTCTCAAATTTTAAATTAATTATTTAATTATTAATTCAACATATTTACAAATTATTCAAGAAAATACTATATATTTTCTACATTTTTTCCTGAGTGAAGCAAAGGCATCCGAGACCCTCTTTGAACACATTTTTTAATCGCATCGCGTCGATTCTTTATCAGCATTTCAACTGTCACATTTGCCCTGTCTCCTATCAATTTCCAATTCTACCCCCTCTTCTTTCAAAGATTTCCAAGGGGGAGAAAGAAAACAAAATACAATAACAACAAAAAAAAAAAAAACAAATTCTATTTTATTCGAAACGAAAAATAAAGATAGGAACACAGGTTGCTTACAGGTTGATTGAGGGGTGTTATGGTGTTAAATGGGATGGAATAATGTGTGACTGACACCTAAAAGGTATCCCCAATGAAAGGTGGGGTTAAGTCTTCACAACCCAACTCTTCCTATGTACCCAATATACCATCACATGAAGGTCTTAACTCAATTGCGTAAAAACCCATGTGATTATAAATATGTATTTTAAAATTCATTATCAATTGTGTAAAATCTGGGGTCAATAACATTAAAAAACCGATGGAAAAGTTTTGTAAACAAAGTTTTAAGGGATTTACTGTACAAAAAATATACAAAAAATATATATAAACAAATACAGACCTATTTTGAAGGGAATTTTCATTAATAGATCTATCTGCTTGCCAGATGTTCAAGGTCATTGTCAAGACCAATAAACTAAAATATATAAATAAATCACAGATCAGAGACTTTGGAAAATTCTTGGGCATTTTCCAGCAATTTCGAAAAACGTGTATGGTGGAAACAGCAAGAGTGACGGATAAAGGAAGGGCACAAAGAGAGAGGCAACAATCGAGGAACAACCCCTAAAAACAAACCTGGTCAACCCTGAAAATCCCAGCTGAATTCATGAATTTCAAATGGAAAATGCATTTGGTTTTGCTTCCTGGCAAAAGTCCTTGTACTGCGACGCGAATGCTGCGTCATGAGTCCTTATTTTGGGGGTGGATCTCTCCCACCCATCAAGTCGAAGCAGAGAGAGAGAGCTAGCGAGTTTGAGAGAGAGAGCTGTGAGCGCTTCCTGTTCTTGTTTGCCATTCTCTCTTCCTGTTTTTAGACAGGACTCAACTGAAAATGCGAATTCCACTCGAACTGACCTACGCGCTGAGATTTTTGCGTCATTCGCGGAAGCCAGGAAACAAGGACTCGCCAGATGACGACACAAAGGAGCACAAAGAACGCCAGCTTTTCTTCCTTGTTTGGTGGAAAATGCGGAAAATGGCCATCAACAACGAAACGAAGGTCGTTCACACGGGAAAATTTATTCAATGAAGAGAGGATGCTCAGGAAAAAATGTGTCCAAGGATAAATGTTTGTTAGATTTTTTTGGACTATTGTATTTTTAGGAATTAAGCATTACAATTATATAATTAATAGTTTTTTATTTAAGAAATATTATTTTGATTATATATTTGCATATCCTTAAAATATTTTAAATATATTCTAAATTCTTTCTAAAATTTGCGAAAAAATATTTAAAGCTGTGTAAAGTTCCTTAGATTTTTCCAGAATTTTTCCTTTCTTAACTTAATCTTTTATAACAGTTCTTTAATACAAAAAATGAAATATAAATTATTTAAAAGTAATCCATCTATATCCCCCTCAAATCAAACATAACGCAATCTTAAAACTACAATTAAATCCCACAAACATATAGAAAAACCACCCTTCCCCCTGAGACAATTATCTTGAAACCAAATCACGTGGTGGGAAGTTGTGGGTAAAAATTCGAATAGCAAATGAGGCTCAGACTGAACTTCTCTAAATTGCTAATAAATCGCTATAAACTAAGACTTGTCTCATATAATTGTTGGGGCTGTAAACCCCTAGCCTCCCAGGAGGCATCTTACGGTGTCTACTAATCCGCACAAATTAAATGCAATTGAAATAAATTTGCATGCCAAGAGATTGGCAAATAAATGTATGCAACAAGTGTCCCAATTGCATACAATTTATTGGCAACAAATATTCGAGTCAGGGCATAATAATAAACCTCTCCAAAGACCCTCGATTTTGAACCAAACAAAAAAAAAATGAAAAGAGAAATTCCAGGCAGCTGCAAAAGTTCACAAGTGTTAATTGTTGCCTCAATTTGGATAATTGATAAGGTATTCGCAAAGGGGGCAGTCTAGACTGCACATTATGTGGCATTAAGGGGAGAGGTAGAGCGGTAAGGTTATTATGGGTTGCAAGGTAAGTTAGGTTCCTGTGTAACACTGACTATGCTTCTATGCTTCGGGGGATCACTAACTTCTCTTATACAAAATTTCAGGTTAGTTGCACCTCTATAACACACTCTTCAAACTCGAAACACAGACAACTCAATAGAACAGGTCACAAGAATTACAAACTGAGAAAAAACAAGAATACTTGGCATACCCAAACGAGAAACGGAGATAACCAAAAAGTCCATTTCGATCTCCAAATTCGATCTCATAAATGTTAACGGTCATTCACCAGGGCAGGGGGTAGCAACAACAATGGAAACAAAGGCAACAAATACAATGCCAAAAAGGGGGAAAATATATGTTAACCCATCCAAAAAGTCGAAGTTTTAAATACCCTTACAAAGTGGTATTTATATATTTTTTTTACTAGAGCCTAATTTTAATATTTTCCTGTATTCTTTTATTTATCAGAAGCTAGCAATTAGTTCAACTAATTTATTTAGTAAACTAAAAGCTAACGTAGGGTTTGATACATTTTTAAAATATTGTGACCAATTATATTATTTATTTATTCTTAAAAATAGTTTATTTAATATTTTCCATTACTTGAAATTATAAAAATGAAAATAAAATAATATTGAAATATTTCATAAGATTTATTTATATATTTATTTACATATATTGGTTTATATATCCTTACTTTCCTTTCTTTTCCATGATCGTTATTTACTTTATTTCACAGAAACCCCCTTAAGATATATTAAATTCAGTTATTTAATTTAAATTTATATTAATTACATCTCCCGTATATTACAAAAATTAACTATTTTGATGAAATTAAAAAGATAATAGCCACGAACCCCAAAGCCGAACCTAGGGACTCTCTCACCATCTTAGGGCATTGACAGAGCTAAGCCACATTATTTATTATTTGATATATTCGAGAGCTGGCTCTTTTTCGCTGGCCAAGCGAAAGAAATCACTTGATATGCAGGCAATGCCGATGGAGATACAAAATAAAGCAGAACAGACCCAAATCGAGTTGGTTCTGACCAAAAAAAGATGGAGAACACTTTAAGCGAGGCGACAAAAGGCGACAAGAAATAAACCTGATCAGGCCAGACTCTGATTTGGATTTAGATACAGAATGAGACCGAGACAGCGATAGTCCCCCACTGCTATCACAAGATCGGAGGAGAGGGAGTCCGTTTGAAAGTTGAACTTTTGTGTTGGCCGACAAGCTGGTTGGCATTGACCGCAAACCATCAAAGCGATATTTTGACAGTTACACAGAAACGAAATAATATAAATATAAATTAAATAAAAAACTATTTAATTTAATTGTTTAGACTTATAAAAAAGCATTGAAATACTTTTAAAGTAGTTGTTTAATATTATTGTTTATCTCCCTGAAGAGATTTTATTTAGGGTTTTTGCTCTCTTGTAGTATATTATTTATTTCTGTGCATAATCATTAGCAGATTAACTGATGGTTAAGCTGCCGCTTTCGGTGGCAGGCAGGTGTCATAACTAGCTTGCCATTACACCTAGCAGCGAGTGGGGCAACGTCACCGATTTGGCAACAATTGCCAAAACCAAGTGCAAAATATGTCGGCACCAAAAGCTGCTCATACTAATTGATAACTCTGCTAGTTAACAACAACAAAAAAAACCATAACCATATTTAGACCTCACTGTGACAGAGCGGAATGTGTTAAATCTCAGCGTTATCTGTGGGAATCAGCCAATGAAAATACAAATAATTACTTTATTTATTTATATTTTAAATAATTAACTAGCCTATGTGTAAAACAAAACCCTGTTTAATGTGCTGATGGGCCTTGGCTCGGTTTGTGTATACTGTCGGACATCTTTACACTATTTACTGTATACTATATGGGTTATCTGGAATAATCAACAACAACTCCGGATCTGTTGATGGTAAGGCAATGAAATGTCTCATAGGTCTAGAAAAGATAACTATCTTACAATATCAATCAAGTACCTGGTTGGGTTCTGTATATAAACTGAGATAACTCCAGGGTAACTAAGGCAAAATCATTGAAATTTTCTACGGTTTTCCCTCAATATATTTTGGAAATATTAATAAATTTTCAAAGGATTTGCCCTATTAATTATTTTTCTTATTAATTGCTTTTATTTTTTAGCACCTTTTCCCGGTAAATTATTTAAACTAAATCTACAAATAGTATATTTTCTGTGACACTCATAGTTCAGGGAGTCCAACCGCAAATATCTCGGGATCTTGTGATGCAAACCTATTGAAAATTCCCAGACAGGGGCCAGAGACAATGACCCAGGCACTCAGCTAGACAGTTTTACGGGGTTTGGCCTGACAGCCAAGAAACACTTTCGAAACCGCAGCGGATGACTTGAACTGGGTCACCAAACCGCAGTCGCCACTCGTAAAAATAAAATAAGACAAAAAATAAAGCTTGAAAAGGCCACGCCCACGCTCCCCCCCCTTGAAGGTGTCTGGTTTTTATGTAGTTTTATTTTTCCAAATACCAAACGAGAAATTACCGTTCGCTGTCGGCCATTTTGAGACCTGGCCCCCAAAAAAACCTGTTGCTTTTATATCCCAGTAAAACAAAGCCAAGTGTCGCTTAAAAATAAATATATTTAAAAATTAAATGGCCGTAAAAAAAAACATAAACAAAAAAAAGAGGGAATAATTAATTGCTTAGCGTTAATTGAAATGAATAAATTAAGTTAAACAGGCAGCTTTGCCATCTCCGAGGTGCTTGGCAGCTGTCCAACGCCGTTAGCTCCTACGTTGGGCGGCGTGGTGTTGCCCGGCGTGGTGGTGCCCGGGTGCCGGAGATGGAGCAGCGGCGAGTCCACAGTATCCAGGTTGCAAATATTCGGATATCGAACCTTGGTGGATGATGACGATGCGGGTGGTGCCGTGCCCAAGTCTCTGTAGGCATTTATATCGTTTTCATGGTCGGGATTGGGAAATTCACTGGCCAAATGGTAGATGACCTTTTTGAACAGAAACTCGGAGAGGTTGGTGCGCAGAAAGAAGAGGAACATCCAGTTGGAGAAGTTGCATTTATCAATCACAGCCGACAATTCGTTTTCGTCCAGTCTGCCGGGTTTGGCCCAATACAAAGACCATCGGGTGAAGGTAACGCTGGTGGTGTCGAAAGGAGGAAGGTTTACAAAGAGTTACAGGGGTATTAACAGGTTAATAATAAGGAAGAGTGTTAAAGAATCTGCAAATTTAACTTACTTTCTGTAGAAACACAGCGTAAAAAGTCGCCATATAAGGCCCAGCACGGTGACAATTAGTAGAAAGGCGTACCAAAACCACAGAATGGTATAGATCTTCTCATTCATAATATTTAAAGCCATCACACATAGAGTATCATGATCCTGCAGCGATCCGGAGGCACCAAACTTATGGAACCTGCACTTGGTCACCTTGGGAAAGACCAAATCCAAGATGCTCACCTCATTGGACCATCTGGCTTGCAAGGCCTGTGGTCCCAAGGACAGGAATTGGCCGCCCAAAAATCGATTTGTCCATGTAATCTGTATCAATAGATTGACCAGATTCAGGATTTCTGCAAATACCAAGTGTGCTCCCCAGGATTGATTCAAACGCATCCTGTCAATCATTGTCCGACGGATATCCTTGATGCGTTCCTCTGCCTCGGCCATGGATGGAATGTTGAGCTTTCCTATTCGCAAACTATCGTTTTTTAGGTATCTCGTAAGACCCACCATGCGTAGGCCAAAGACCAAAGCCTTGACACGACCGCCCTCCCATTTTTTCCATAGGAAGTGCGGCACATAGAAGCAGAGGGCTTGGAAGAACAGGACAAAGGGCACCCATTGGTAGTAGGCATGCCGCTTTATTGTGTGCTTCTCGGGATCATAGTGCCCAATGCCAGGGGGTTCGCTGCCTGGCTTAAAAGCAGTGTGGTTCAGGTCACGCACCTAGTGGGAGAGTGGGGAAGACCAATGATAATGATGATAGGTATGCCGGAAAATAACTCCTAAGAGATCTATCTCTGTGTCGATTTTTTATCACTTTTTTGATAATTTTTTCTGATGTTTAAAGCTGCTTAAAGTCTCATAATTCTACATCTCAAAGATCATCCCTCATTAATGTACTCACCACTGTAAAGGTCGGTGTGAAGAAGCAAAAGGTATTGATGACCGGCGCAATAACTCCATCGGATATGCATTGAATATGCTCACCGATGTACTGACGCGATGTGATCAGCAGGGTGGCCACCAAGAGCATTACAAAGGTCCATCGGTAGTGCAGCTTAAACACAATGTTGTCGATGACAACTCGCGTTATATCGAACTTGAGGTACTGCCTCACCGAGCTGAAGGTGTTCAGCATGGTGCCGGTGACGGTGTGTTATCTTAGTACTCCTAGACGCGTTCCGATTTCGCTTCTCGGATCTCGTTTTGCTTTCGTTTACGATTACACTTATGGGTATTACTAGGGTTGTGTTCTGGTGTCGGATGGATTTGGGTGCGCTCCGCTTGCCGCGGCTAGCTCCTCGCAACTGCAAGGCTCGCGACTCTGATACTCTGCTCCCGGGTCTTTTCGTTCCATGTTCTCAACCAACGGTCTACGGTCTCCAGGTCTCCGTAGCCCGATCCGATCACAGTTCTCTGTACTACGAATTCTTTTGGGAGAGGGCTTTTTTTCCGTTCCGGCTGCCTGCCGTCTTATCGAGCTCTCATTTTGGCCAAAGGAGAGACGGCCATAGGCGATAAGATAAGTGGAAGCCCAGTGAAGCCCCGGAGAAACGTCAAATCAGCAATTTAATTGAGTTTAATGCAGAGTTGTCCAAAAGGGGAGAATTTACTGGGTGTATGTACTATACTGAGGTACACCGAGAGAAATTTGTGGGGAATATCAAGACAGCAGAAGCCTGCCCTTTTTGGAAATTGGGTTTTTAAAGTCAAGAGCTTTTTGAGGTGCAAATTTCTTCAATCCCCAGCTTGATATTCTTTTATAAAAACTTCTTAGAAATTATTTCATTTTCTTTAAGTGTATTAACTCTCTCTCTCTCACTCTGTCTCTGTTTTTCTCTCTGTGTTTAACCAAAGTTTCTGGGTAGTAATACCTCTTATGACCACTTCGGCCTGCATTCGGCAAGTGGCTTACTGAAAAGCCGAATGTTTAGAACCTTTCTGAGGGTTCTCCTAGGTTCTCAAATTGCAAACTTATACCCAGAAGTTGAGGCACAATTGGAGACAGTCACAGAGAGAGAGAGAGAGAGAGAGAACCTTTAAATTTGAGAATATGAGTAATTTTTAAAGCAATATTAATTAGAGATCCAGATCTACATAGGTATTCCCACTAAAATTAATCAGGCTATAAGAATAAATGTGATTCCAAGTAGACTTGGTTGGGATTTTTTTTACATATTTAAATATATAAATATTTATATATATTTTTTTTTACATATTTAAATATATAAATATTTATATATATTTATATGTACATTTTTATATATTTGCATTCATGCAGTTCTTTAATGAGTAAATTTTATTGGCTAATAGAATTTAATTTCCTGCTTATTTCTTCCCTCTAAATTCAGTATAAATAATTTACCCAAATCCGTAATCTTAAGATGGATTATTTCTTAGCCATGAATCAGAGCAAATGGCCAAAAATTCATAATAATAATATTTCAAATATTTGGTGGTCACAATCTTATCTGCGCTAGTCAATCCCCCAGAATAGACAATGCCCGGGGTTTTGGGGTTTCGAGGTTCTAGCCTCTTTTTGGAACCTGGAATGTCGACCCACAGATCCGTACTATCAGTTGCCAAGTATCTATATCTGTTGCTTATCTTAGTGGCTCGCCATGGAGCTCTAACTTCATCGTAGTCGTCGTCGTCGTCGTCGTTGTCGTCGTCATATTCGGTGCTTATTACTTAAGCGCTTAAGTGGCAAACGTGGTCGGATAAGATAGACCTCTCAGATATAGACGGTGTGTGCGTAACCAGAGACCAGGTATATTAGTAATTGCAACATTTTTAGCCGCTTGACTGGCCACGACAACGGCGGCTCGAATTTTCCCCCTCCTTTAGGGTTTCGCTGGAAATTTGTTGTTATGTTGTTGTTTATTTTTGGTTTTATATATATATATTTTTTTTTTGTGACGAAAGTTCATTGATTCATGGATACAAAATTCGAATATCAGGTGAATTTGCTCTAGATACAAATACAAAGAGTTATAGATACAGAAGTAAAGGTGATTTTGCATTGAAATTGAAATAAAAGACAAACCGCAATGAAAACGAAATTCGAACCATTCGGGCAAGGCGCCCCAACACTTTACCCTCGGCTACAGATTTGATTACTAGGCATATATATATATATAAATCAAGCTATAGCCCATATGTGCAATTGGGAACTCTGATATTTGCAAGCTTTGCCAACGAATATATTTACTTCTTATATATTAATATATATATTATATAGATAATACTATTAAATTAAAACTAATTTTTACTTAATTTTAAGCTTGCTAGTCGGGTGTTCATTTATTGAAAAGTTGCTGGCCGCTAAAGGCTATTTTTTAGGTCAAGTCAAGTCTCAAGTCTTTCCCAATTCAAATCGTAATTACTGCCTGACAAGTGTTTTTGACATTTGTAGAAGTCATAAGTGAGTTTCTTTAATTAAACCGATTGCAATTCGATATTTATGTAAATGCCAGCAAAAAGCTGACTTGTCTAGTAGCAATTTTTATTATTACCATAAGTGTGCAAGTTCTCTTTAAAATTTTACAGGGTTAAGGGTTATATACTCTCCACCGCTTTGTCTTAGAACTCCATTCTCGACTTTTGTATTTTTTTATATAATTTAAATTATAATATTTTATATACTTTTTTTAATGGGACTATAGAATTTGCTTTGAGTAGAGTCGCCCCAGCAATTGATTAGGCCAACAAAAGCAGCCAAGTTTTCAAGTATCCACGCGATACTTGGCAACGACCAGCACAAAGGCAAATAAACACAGATCAATTTTGCGTGTAGCTAGCTTAAGTTGCATAAGCTGGCTCCCACGGGAAAAGTATCTTTAGAAGGATAAGTATCTTATGAAGAAGAAGTATCCACAGAAAAAGATGTATCTTCAAAGCCGATGATGTATCTTCTTTCTTTCCAGGTTTTAAATGCGTGACGCAGACAGCTTTTCGGCGAATTTTCAGACGTGTTGATGTTCGATTTCGCTGGCAAAAGGATGACTGAGCCAAATTAATTAACCAAAGGGAAATGGCAATAGCACACGGAGAGAAAAATATATGAAATATAAATAAATTACCCACATTTACAACAAATGACTTTCCCTGACTTTTGGGATGATGTATCTATAAATTATATGTTAATTAAATAATATAATATATAAATCTGTTGTTTTATCTTAAATAAACCAATAAATAATGATTATTATTATAAAATAAAGAAGTATATCGTCGATTTTCTTAATGATGTACCTTTAAATACTATTTTAATTAATTAATTAATAATATTTCCCTCATTGTAATTTTAAATAATATTTTATTTATAAAGAACTAGATCTTTGATGATATATTTTTCTCTGTGCATCATGTGAACGATTTTGATACTGAACGAGAAACAGAGACATAAACAATATTGAATCAAAGCCGATCGGCGATCAAAACAAACTTTATCTAAACATTTATTCCTGGGCATGGGTCTTATCATGTCCCAACTTCTGCTTCTCCTTTGTTTTTTTCTGTCAAAATCTGGTAACTTGTGCAAAATATGAGACATGTTTGTGCTGACAACTGAAAAGGGGGGTTCGATTCGTATCCAATCTGATTTATTATAGGCAATTAAGGCTTCAGCTCGTTGCGGTTTTTCTGGTGCTATTTATAGCCCCAGACGGTTGTCGTTTAAGGGATATATCTATATATGTACATATATACTGGCATATAGGCCTAATGGTTTTATAACTGATTTTTATTGTCGCTCGCACGCGGCTCTCAGGTTGCAATCCCCAATATTTATTCACTCAAAGAGAGTGAGAGAGGGAGGACGTGGATCGTTTATTTATGCTTCGTTTTGCACAAATAATTTACATCTTTCCCGCGGGGCTATATTTTCCTTGTCCGAGCTCAGATCGCCGATCAAAAAATAAATAAATCAAGACGTCGGACTGTTGTGAGTCTATTTAGCGGCAGGTTTACGTAAATAGACAAAAATGATCATAAATCGATTTTCTGCGATTTTACGAAATTGGCGTATATATGTTAATATCATTATTTATTCATAAATTTTTAATATTGATAAGTATATTTTAGGAATCTAAAGTGTTATTAATTAGGTTGTAGTTGTAAGTAAATGTAAAATTCTATAAAAATAAATGAAAAGGTTATGCATTTTACTACAGATATACAGATATTATAACTACTTTCCTTTAATTTTATGGAATCAAATAATCCTGTTGTATTTTCAACTATTAATAATCTTTCTAAAATCTAAAATCCAAATTTTTTATGGTTTTAAAACGGAAATAAACCATAAACCACACCAGGCAGTGTTAATTTTTGCACTTTTTCCTTTTATTTATTTCAAGAAACCCTAAAAACGTGAAACCTTTAACATTATAGAGTTCCTCTTCGCTGAATGTCAGTCAAGTGGAACTTTCAGAGACATCCCCCAAGTTCCCAAGTTTCTCATTTCCAATCTCCGATCTATTTTGTTCATATCAACTCAGATCTTTGGTGTTATAACACCCCAAGGCACATTTTTGTTATAGTTTTTTCTTTTTTGTCTTATCAGTGGAAATACTGAAACTAAACGAGAGTGTTACGACATCGTCCTAGACTGCTTTAATTCTTTTGTACAATCGAATTCAAGCACTCGAGGGCTACTATATAGGCTATATGTATGTACATATATTATAGTATTTGCCAGATAAGCCGCATTTCATGGATTGAAATGTTTAATTTACAATTGAGATAGTTTCTTCAGGGACAGGTAGAAAAGAAGGAGAAAAAAGAATCTTGGGCTTACGACGAGGCAGAGGCAGAGAGAGAGAGAGAGAGAGAGTGGAAAAGAGAGCATTGGCAAGGAGGAAGAACGAGTGTAACAGGTAGTTGAGGTGGTTTCTCTCCCTGAAGGGCACCAAAAATCCCACAAAAATCCCGTAAATGTTCTTGCCACTCTTCTTGGTACCTGGTGGTAGTCAGGTAAGGTAAATTGTGGTAATTGTTTTTGAAAATTATAAGTGTCTGTGTGCAGGTATAAAAATGCAGTGAAAGCCATGGTTCCAGCATTTCTCATACGTCTCCTTTGTGGCGCTCTTTCCTCTCTCTCTCTGTCTGTCTTTGTCTAGCTCTTGCTCTCTCCCTCCTTGGTTCTGTGTGTTTTGCTTTGTCTTCGTTTTCTGTGTTGGAGCAGCTCAAAAAAAACACCCCAGCATCTCCACATCCAACTCAATTGACAACGGGTTCCAAGAACTTGTCGCCTCCGCACTTCGCACACACACACACACTCGCACAAATGGAGTTTCAATATGGCAGATGATGAGTTAAAAGTTCGAGGTTTTGTGGGGGGGGTCTGTTGGTTTGGAGGACGTGTGGGGGGAGGGTCATAAGTGCATTGGTCGTTTGGCGTTGCCAGATGGAATTAAATCATAAATCTTTGGCAGATAAATAAAGTACAACTTGGCAGGAACTTAACCCTAGAAGATTTTAGACTTTCAAATAAATTCAAACATTTTTAAGCAACTTTAAAAAGTTTATTTGAAAAAATTCCCATTTTTTTGTCAACATAAAACACCAAGCAAAATACAATTTTTTCAAATTTTCTTTAAGTATTTGAGACATTTTTGAATTTATGAAAATAACCATCTTGAACTAAGAACCCTTTTATGCTTTAATTTAAATTTAAGTCTATATTTAATGTTTACCCTGCTTAATAAATTCCTCAGCTCAGTTATATCTTAATCTTTTGTATAAATTTAGGGTTAATTCTGTTGAAGGCTGCCAGATATTGTATGAAAACCTTGCTTTTGTTTGGACGAAACCCATTGCAATTGCATCAGTTGCTAGGAAATCGGTTCATTGGTTTTAAACTGAACAATCGCCTAAACATAATCCTAATAAAACAATAAAAATGTGAGTAATTAAGTTCGGTCTGCTTTCATTAGGATTTTTTGTTCTTGTTGTATTATATTTTGTTCTTTCATTTCGAGTTTGTTGAGTTTCCTGCAGCAGCTTGAGTGGCATCTCTGAGTCATGAGTCTGGGCGCTCTCTCTCTCTCTTACGCTCTCGGGGAGTTGGATTTGTTACCCTTTTGGAAAATGAAAACGCAGCTTCATTTACTGAGAAAGAGAGAGGGAGAGAGAGCGAAAGAGAGAGACCTCTCGAGAGCGTCACTCAAAGAGCAAGTAGGAGAAGGTGATAGACTATGAAATACCCGGGCATACGAACTTTTAAGAGTTGACTGAAGTAAAAGATGGGTTTTTGGGGATATGAGTTGATACCAATTCATGGGTAACATTAAAAGAATACCAGTAGAAGCTCCAACCTCGAATCCTACGTTTAAAAATATAAATTAAATTAAGTTTTATATAAATCTATGTTCTAACCAAACTAACTCCCATTAGATACTTAGATCCTAACTAGGTTTTTTTTTTTGAAAACCTCTATAGATATAACTTTTTTCAGATGACACCGAGTAATACTACCCTTGCGCCCTATGAGCACTGGGTATACTAAAAGATCCACCCCATGTGGTGGAGTTTACCTGCGCGCTCGAGAGACAGAGAGAGAGAGAGAGCGCGATAATGGCGTGGGAGAGTGGGTGAGTGAGAGCGAAGCAAGAGCTCTCCCGCTCTCCGGCAACGACGTTTAACGGAGCCCAGCGCTTGGCTCAGCGAAAAGCCGAACAGTTATAGTTTTCTATCCGAAGCGCTCAGTGCCGCTGCGACGGAAACAGCTACCTAGTAACCGTCGTGGTAACCTACCACCTCACTCACTCACTCTCTCTGTGTGTGCGCGTCGAGAGCGCGAAAACCGATTCCGAATCCGAATCCGACTCGAGACCGAGCCGAAAGCTCCCCCTTGGTGATCTCGATCTCTGGTCTCTGCGATCGCAGCTGCGCCCGCAGTTACTACTATTTTTTTCGTGTGCATTCCTGAAACAGAAACTGAAGAGTAATGGTGGACAACGTGTGAGCCCAGCCACACCGAATTAACCATCAATCGCCAGAAAACACGACCAGCTTATAGCCTTAGCCAGAGCTTAGAGCAGAGCCCCACCTGCAGCAGTGTGTTGTCCATCACCAATCCCCAATTCCCGTGTGCTGTGTGCTGTGTGTGTGTGTTTAACCAAGTCCAAGAGACGCCGCCGCCGCCAAGATGTTTGATGTCTTTGGGTCCGTCAAGGGCCTGCTGAAGATCGACCAGGTGTGCATCGACAACAATGTCTTTCGCATGCACTACAAGGCCACGGTGATCATCCTGATCGCCTTCTCGCTCCTGGTCACCTCACGTCAGTATATCGGTGATCCGATCGATTGCATTGTCGATGAGATACCGCTGGGTGTGATGGATACCTATTGCTGGATTTACTCTACGTTCACCGTGCCGGAGCGTTTGACCGGTGTAACCGGACGGGATGTGGTCCAGCCAGGCGTTGGCTCACATGTGGAGGGCGAGGACGAGGTGAAGTACCACAAGTACTACCAGTGGGTGTGCTTCGTCCTCTTCTTCCAGGCCATTCTGTTCTATGTGCCGCGCTACCTGTGGAAGTCCTGGGAGGGCGGTCGCCTCAAGATGCTGGTCATGGATCTCAACAGTCCCATTGTGAACGAGGAGTGCAAGAATGATCGCAAGAAGATCCTCGTCGACTACTTTATTGGCAATCTGAATCGGCACAACTTCTACGCCTTCCGTTTCTTCGTCTGCGAAGCCCTCAACTTTGTGAATGTCATCGGACAGATCTACTTTGTGGACTTCTTTTTGGACGGAGAGTTCAGTACATACGGCAGCGATGTGCTCAAGTTCACCGAGATGGAACCGGATGAGCGTATTGATCCCATGGCCCGGGTCTTTCCTAAGGTAACCAAGTGCACCTTCCACAAATACGGTCCCTCCGGCAATGTGCAGAAGTTCGATGGACTGTGCGTGCTGCCGCTGAATATTGTCAACGAGAAGATCTACGTGTTCCTTTGGTTCTGGTTCATCATTTTGAGCATTTTGTCCGGCATCTCGCTGATCTATCGGATCGCCGTGGTGGCGGGTCCCAAACTGCGCCACCTGCTGCTCCGCGCCCGCTCCCGCCTTGCCGAGAGCGAGGAGGTGGAACTGGTGGCCAACAAGTGCAACATCGGTGACTGGTTCCTGCTCTACCAGCTGGGCAAGAACATCGATCCGCTTATCTACAAGGAGGTCATTGCCGATCTGTCCCGCGAGATGGGCGGCGACGAGCACAGCGCCCACAAGCGGCCCTTCGACGCCTGAGCCGGAGTCCGGAATCCTGAGCGCAAGCCCGAGCCCAAGTGCCAGTAAGTATTAAAAATACGAAAATTTCTAACTAAAGATATATAATCCCATAATTTAGAAGAAGTTTTTAATTGAAAAAAATCACTTTTTAATATGAATTTCGATTAGGATTAGGACAGGAGAGATACTTATCGAAATTTGGCATGAAATATCGGTATTTATCGATATTTATACATTTAAAATATCGAAAATAGAAATCTTCAATGCTCCTTCAACCTTTGTGAGTAGTTTTTCGTTTAAAGTAGATACCCCTTCCCCCCCAAGACTTTAAAAATTTATGTTTTTCCTACACAACAAAGAAACGCTTTTCACTGAGAGAGTAATAGAGAAAGAGAGAGAAACAGAGAGGGAGAAAGAGAGTTCTTCTGGTCTTACGCGCTCATTTAAGCGTAACTCTAGCAGCAACAACAAAATATTGAGAAGAGCAGTAACCGGCTTCGGTGCAAGCGAGATGGCAGCTGCGCATGCGCAACAGCCAGCAATAACTCTATCCTGCTCAATCACAGAAAGCGAGGATTGTGATAGAGAGAGAGGGAGAGAAGGGGGGGGGGGGGACAAACCAGTTTGACCAGCAGTTAGTTTGACTCTGTTGCCAGCAGGGCAAAAGAAGAAGAAAAAGATACAAAAAAGAAGCTAAAGATTCTTTCAGACTTCTTTTTGGCTTGGCATTTCTTTACTTGATGCCCTCTGAAATTCCCCACAAGCGGGTTGTTTACATTCCACAGCCATTTTGTAGTGAATAGCGATGGTAGTTATCATCATTGGATCTATAAGATCTAAATTCTGAAGTAAATTCTATTGGCCAACGCTGATTTAGCCCTCTTTTGGGCCTTATTCAACACTGATTTTGCCTACTAGCAAAATAACAATTAAAATACAAATTAGGTTGGTCTGAATCAGTGCAGAATTACAGATTCTGTTTTATAAAAATATATTGGAAACAAATCAAGGGCCTTTCCAACACTTAAAATATTACTTATAATCAGTTTTTAGGCTCTCTGATAGAATCCATAACAAACTTGTTTCTATGTTAAATATATTGGGTAGCTTTTGGCAACTACAGGGTATTTATTAGTCCAATTGTAACTGCCAGTGTTGGTCAGGAAACTCAGCTTGTTAGCTCATTATTTATTAGTCGTTTCCATGGCCTCCGATTTTCTTAAATTGCCTCGGCCTCAAGATTTTGATATTTTTAAGAACCATGCTGCCCTCTCTACACAAAAAGAAAGTATAAGTTTATCACATATATACATACGTACATATATATATATATATATACATATATGTATATATTTATGCAGATTATATATAAACATTAGAATTTAAATTTAATTTTTATAAAACCATATTACTGATACGAATGCATATTTTACACTGGAATTGTGTTCCATTTTAATATACTTTAATCCCAAAAACCATTTAAAATTTTCTTTAATATCCAGTTTTGTCATATCTTAAATAAAAATAGTATCTTAAGATATCATTTTAATGAGCCACTTCCATTGAATGATTTTTTATTTAAAATTTTATTTGTTTTCGAAGTGAAAAGAATATCTTAACGATCTATTTTTGGTTTTACATTGAAAGTTTCTTTCGGTGTGCTTCGTTTTTTGTTTTTTTTTTTTTTTGGACACAGCAACGTCGTTGAAGATAAGGAAACATAGTCTCTCAACGTCGTTTCTCTGGCTGTCGGATTCGTAATCAGCTTTGGAGTAGAGCGAGTGGCGTCGACTTGACTTTACCCCGGGCTCGACTTGAGTTGCGTTTGCGTTGCCCAATGTGCAGACATTTTCCGCTGGGAGCGCGGAACATGCAATGCCAATTAGAAGTTGGGCAACTTATGTGACAGTTTGGGGCACTTATCTAATCGAGGGCGGTGGGGGCTCCGTCATTCCGAGGTAACCAAAGGAACCGAAACCGAAACCGAAGCTAAAACAGACCTGATAAGGTGCGAGATACAGATACCGCGATGTTGAGATACAGATAAACGAACAGGCGCAGATGCTGTTGCCGTTGATTGGTGACAAAGTGTTGCAATTAGCACACATTTTCATTTCCATTTTCCATTCTCATTTCGGATCCGAGACCGACAGGCTACCCCCCCTCCCGCCGTCGAATGGCCTCCTCACCTCTCAAGATCAGAGATCACAAGATCCATATGGATCTCTACTGGACCGTAGTTTCAATTAATGGCTGGCGGGCGGGCTGGCACACAATTTAAGCGGCCTCCGGCTTGATGATGATGATCGTAATCAACAAATAAGCGCTTCAAATGCTCCTCCTGACTGCTGTTTTCTGTTTTTCTGTTTTTCTGTTTTCTGTTTGTTTTTTATACCCAAAGTACACTCATGTGGTTTTCGTCTGACCGCCAATTTGAGGTATCAATGAATGAATGAATGAATGAAATGAATGGACCGCTCTGTCACACCCAAAAGCCCATTTCCCACCCACTTGCTACCAGCTTAACTACAACGCTTTTGAATGAAACTAAAGGCAAGCAAGCACGCGAAAACTTTTGCTCTCCATTTTATTTGTACTTTACTTTTTGTTATATTTTCACCAGGCACGCACTTAATTCGCCAAGTCGGCGGCAACTCATTTCCCAGGCTTTTAATTGCATTAATTGCTTTCAATTAGCGCCGCAGCGCTGAGAATCGAGCGGGAAGAGTGTGAGAGGCCCAAAAGTGAAACTCGAAATTGAAAAACTAAAAATGAAAAATGAAAAAGGGAAAATGTCTAAGCTTTGTCTAATTATTTCTACCAGATCTTTGTTGAAAGTATTGTTTGACAATTCCCAGGTAATTAGGGTTTATTTTCCCTAATTGATTTATGCGGTTAACATTTGGTATAATCAAAATGCGAAATTAATTCAAAAGTTCTAGTTTAAATTTGTTAACTTAAAAATTAATAAATCACAAAAGCAATGTAATAAATTTAAGGGTTTTATGGAGGCATTTAAAATAATATCAATAAAAATATCGATTTCTAGGGTATAACTATAAAGTATATTCCCAAATTATTAAACCCAAACCCAATTCATCATTTAAATAGGTTTGTGTAATCCCAGAACTTCTCGTATATATCATAATCCCCAAAAAGACAGACAGCTGCCAAGGAAAGCAAATATTAAAGAATATATGGTCACAAACCCACAATCTTATCTTTATTTTGCTTTAATTTTCAACAGTCATCTTTCAACATAGTTCTGATATCTGTCTCCCAGAAAGATATGGAATAATAACTAATCTTAAGCCATAGAAATTAGTCATTATTTTATAAAAAAAACCTCTCTATCTTTTTCATTGCAGTTTCATGCAGCCGAAATTGGGTTAAGACGATGATAAGATGCAGTCGGAAATTGGGGTAATCGGAAATCGGAGTAGGAAGCAACGGAGAAGCCAAGCCGACGATGTTAGATGAGGCCTTTCGAGCTAATGACGAGCTAATGAACACATATCAACGAATTCCATGGTAAAAACAAAAAAAAACAAGAGGTTGGCCCTCAACCACAACAACCGTTTTGTGTTTACTGTTTTGCAAAACCAACAACAAGACACGTACAATTACAATTACAATTACAACAATAAACTACAACAACAATTATAACAATAAAAGTAACAATAACAGTAACAATAACAATAACAGATACTAGCCGCAGCCAGAGAGATGTAAGCTATAAAGATGGATCGCTGGGGATTAGGGACAAACAACAAATCAACAAATCAACAATTCAACAACTCAACAACAATTCAACAATTTAAGAATTTCCCTATCCCCGGGATCCCAGGCCATGCCAATCTCGAAGAGCATTTTGGAACCTTTAAAAGACAGGAGAAAATGACATTTGTCAAAACACTAAATGTACGATTATATATATTATATATTTTTTTGTGCGAAATATGATAGATCTACATACACACATACACATCCATATATATTTTTAGTGAGCAATTACACACATATATATATTTATACATAAATATACAGACGTACACAGAAAGATATATATATTTATATAAATGCCACATGCGAGTAATATTTATGCTAAGAGTTGTGATCATTGATTAAGACATCTAAAGAAACAAGGAAAAAAAATGCAAAAAAAAACAACCAACAAAAATACAAAAAAACGACAAACAATAATTTACACTTAGTAAAGAGAAAAAAAAACGCCAGCAAATATAATACATATATATATATATTTTATTTCAATTTTTACACTTTTAATTTAGCAATTTTCGCCAGCAAATAATAATTATAAAAACGATAATTTTAGTAATTTAGTTCTCTTTTTTTTTTTGCATATCTTTGGTAGCATTTATTTAGTTTAGCGCAATTTTTTTTTATACACGAACTCATCGATAAAGAAGAGCAAATCAATTTAAATATATATATATATATATATTATATTATATATATATGTATATGTTTATAGGCGTATATATTTTTGTAAAGAAAATGCTAAATACAATAAATATACATATACATACATATGTATACATATACATACATTTAGCGATAAGTGTAAGCGTGGAAAAGACAAACAAACAAACAAACAAAAAATGAAAGACTCAAAAGCAATATTTAAAAAAGGAGGAAAACCCAAGAAAATGAAGGTGGAAAAGCAATGGAAAATCAAATAAAATGTTTGTAAGCGAGCCAAGCCCTAAGCTAAGTTTCAATTTCAATTCCATATACTTATAAAAATACTTACATTAAACGAAAAATAAAACCCACACAAAACATGATGATGATGATTTCTTTATGGTTTTTACACACACACACACACACACACATGGCCACATTTCATGCGAAAATAAACAAGAAAATAAAACAAGGAAAATCAAAGCAAACATTGGACAAATCTATCTTATCTTCTGGGTTCTGGAGAGAGAGAGGGGGAATCCACTTGCAGCAATTACACTTGGGGACACTTGAAAGGTTCTCCCCCAATGCCTTCTTTTCAGTCTATAGTTTACGATTTACAACCAGTTTATTTTTTCAAGTTTTTGTTGTAGTTTTTTTTTAGTTCCCGAAACGTGTTTACTTTGGGCAAACTTTGGAGCCAACTCGACTCGGTCTTTGACCTGCTGATCCCTCCGCACCTGGTTCTGTTTTTACCATATAGTATACACATCTCTTTGTTTCTAGGAACTCTTAGTCTTTCTTAGCATATGGTAAATTCTAAATAAATAGTATTATATCTCACAAATAATTACATATTGCGGTGTATATATTTTCATCATTTTCGGAACACACTTGCTTCACTTTTATCTGTAAAAAAAATTACACTTTCAGACCGAGAGTGTGGCTGAAAAAATAATAAAACAAGAAAGGAAGCTAACTTCGGTTCGCCGAAGTTTATATATCCTTGCAGATTGCAATTGAACTATAAAATTAAAGTCGAAATTCTGAAATAATAATAAGTGGTCAATTCCCAAATTTGATTAAAATATTTTGAGAAATAGCGAAACTCTGAATTTTTTATTTTTACCCTGATTGTTCCTATGGCAGCTATAGGATATAGTTGTCTAATTTTCATGAAATTAAAACTAAGATTCTTAAACAATATTAAGTGGCCAAATCTCAAATTTGATGAAAATATGTTGAGAAACAGCGAAGTTAGGATATTTTCTAATATTTTCCTGATTGTTCCTATGGCAGCTATAGGATATAGTCGGCCGATTTTCATTAAATTAAAACTAAAATTCTGAAAGAATATTAAGTGGCCAAATCTCAAATTTGATGAAAATATGTTAAAAAACAGCGAAGTTATGAATTTTTTTATTTTTTTCTGATTGTTCCTATGAGAGCTATAGGATATAGTCGTCCGATTTTCATGAAATTAAAAACGAAATTCTAAATTAATAATTAATGGCCAAATATCAAATTTGGTGGAGTTTTGTTGAAAACTGACAAAGTTATAATTTTTTTTCGAAAGTTTTACCGATCGTTCCTATGGCAGCTATATGATATAGTTGTCCGATCCGGCCCGTTCCGACATATTTACGAGTGAGAGTATATAGAAGACTAACTGCAAAGTTTCATTCAGATAGCTTTAAAACTGAGGGACTAGTTTGCGTAGAAACGGACAGACAGACGGACAGACGGACAGACGGACAGACTGACAGACGGACATGGCTAGATCGACTCGGCTGTTGATGCT
>VNJQ01001261.1:0-30264 GCA_008042515.1 Drosophila truncata | reverse complement strand
CCGTCTGTCCGTCTGTCTGTCCGTTTCTACGCAAACTAGTCCCTCAGTTTTAAAGCTATCTGAATGAAACTTTGCAGTTAGTCTTCTATATACTCTCACTCGTAAATATGTCGGAACGGGCCGGATCGGACAACTATATCATATAGCTGCCATAGGAACGATCGGAAAAACTTTCGAAAAAAAATTATAACTTTGTCAGTTTTCAACAAAACTCCACCAAATTTGATATTTGGCCATTAACTATTAATTTAGAATTTCGATTTTAATTTCATGAAAATCGGACGACTATATCCTATAGCTCTCATAGGAACAATCAGAAAAAAATAAAAAAATTCATAACTTCGCTGTTTTTTAACATATTTTCATCAAATTTGAGATTTGGCCACTTAATATTCTTTCAGAATGTTAGTTTTAATTTCATGAAAATCGGCCGACTATATCCTATAGCTGCCATAGGAACAATCAGGAAAATAATAGAAAATATCCTAACTTCGCTGTTTCTCAACATATTTTCATCAAATTTGAGATTTAGCCACTTAATATTGTTTGAGAATCTTAGTTTTGATTTCATGAAAATTAGACGACTATATCCTATAGCTGCCATAGGAACAATCAGGGTAATAATAAAAAATTCAGAGTTTCGCTATTTCTCAAAATATTTTAATCAAATTTGGGAATTGACCACTTATTATTATTTCAGAATTTCTACTTTAATTTTATAGTTCAATTGCAATCTGCAAGGGTATATAAACTTCGGCGAACCGAAGTTAGCTTCCTTTCTTGTTTATTTAAATATTTTCTCTTAAATGTATATAAATTTTTTAAGGACTTTTTCCCTTTAGTTTAATATAAAATCCCGCTTTATTTCTCTCTGTGCATACCCACCTCCATATGTGTTGTATATAACTCAGTTGCTCGCTCTGATACATAAAACATAAGACGGATACGTGGGCGGAAAGGGAGCAAGTGGAGCGGATTGGGGATTATCGGGGGTGTAGGGTGCGGACGGATTGTGGTCGTAAATCGCTGGCGGACGACATATGGCGGCCATTATGATGCGCCCAATAACTCGAATCGCGAATAAACGGCCAACAAAAGCAAAAGCCTCGCTCATACGCCACTTGAGGCCCAATTATATCGCAATGAGTGCTCGTAAAATATTGGGGTGTTGACAAATTATGGCAACGCCTTTGCCCGATCACGGCTTGCACGTTAATCAGCTTGAGGTATTGAATGTGTTTTTTTCTGAGCTTTTTTGTTGGTTTAATGCTGAGTCTGGTGTGTTTGATTCCATTTCTGGTGCGATATATCAGCCGAAAAATTAATAGTTTTTATAGATTTCAAGGAAGTTATTTTTATAATAATTTAAAGAAAAAGATGGAGATAAGAAATGATAGTGTTTCTATTGAATAATTATCAAATTAAGTACATAAAATATTTAAAATGAGTAAAATATATTTAAGAATGGAAGATTATTTGAGTAAATTTCTCTAGCTTTCCAATTACTATTAAGTGCTCTAAATAATTGATTAACACCGTCATTGTTCCACTTTTTAATATCGTAAACAAGGCTTATTTCAAAGAAAACTGCATAATTTCCATTTATTTCAACCCCACTCACCGAAAAATAGAGCTGACACTCCACACAATAGAAGTGTGTATATGCATAATGACATTAGGCTTATCTTCCTTTATTTTCTCCTTTTTTTTTGGGGCATGTGCAACATTTTTTGTTGCCTTTATAAGCAGCCTCACAGCAGGAGGCAACCATGTCGTGCTCCTCGAAACTGTCGCGCAGGTTCGCTGCGCTTCTAATTAATGTGCGCACCTTAAAAGGTGTTAAAATGACAAACAAACCATAAAACTCTGATAGCGCTGCGTTTTTTACATAAAATATGCCCAAAACCGAAACAGCAGGCTCGACGATCCAAAGGCGAATGACACAAATGGGCAGCTCAACCCCCGGGAAATGAAATACGAGTCTCGAGGAAGAAGGGGTCAGGATACACTCAGGATACCTTTTCGATATCTCACCCACGAGCAATGCGGAACAGGTGCTTGAGATCGGGGTACTGCAGGATCGCAGGATCGCTGGATAGCAGGATCCCGCCTCTGCGCAATGTGCGTTGATGTGCGCTTATCGAGTTGTCATTGTCCTGGCCCAGGACCTGGACCTGGACCCTTCGCGCCAATTAATTCCAAGGGGATAACGCCGAAACGCCACGGAATATGCGCAAACATGAGCTTAATTAATTTGTGCCTGTAGCGCAACCACTTCGACGCATGTCCTGAGTCCTGTAGTGTCCTGTTGTTTCGGGCTGCAATTTCCGCTTGCCAGCTTAGAAGCTGCAGGCGCGATCCCTATCGATCTGAGCATTTGGCATTTTGGCTGTTTTCGCGCTCCTTCGATGCATTTACAAAGGGGAGATTGGTGGAGAAACATGGCTACTGGCGTTTAAGCCGTTTAGCAACAGCTGATTAATGGCCAAGAAACGTGTAGAGTCAAAGTTTAACCAAGCCAGACAGGTGCTTTCTCAAGCCCACATCTTTTTTAGGACAGACAGCAGCCCACGCCAAGGATTACACGAAGAGAAATTTAATTAAAATAAATAAATAAATAGTACAAGAAATATTCTAAGCTAACTTATAAAAAGGTTATTTCCAACAGTGCACATTCTCTCGCCCGCTCTCTCTTCAAGGCGATAAAAAAAGCGGCTCATATTTAAGAGCCTGGCCAAAAGCCAGCTAGCCTGGGTCTAGGCCAAGCCTATCGGGATCTGTGCATTCATAAATCAAGTGCCTAATTAATGGAGTCCGATAAAGAGGGCCAGAATTAGAACTCGCCCCGGGTTTATCAATTATATTTTCCCCACTTAATTTGCTCGCCTTTCATTAGCCGGCACGGGTAATCTGCATGAGTTATTCCCGCAAATATCTGTGTATCATCCAGCACACGTACTCGTCTTGGCCATTGTGGCAACCGAAATGGAGCCAGTTTTGCGGTGTTGGCCATATCGTTGCCTTGGCGAAATTCCGCAGTCAATCACCGATTAGGGCGCCACATTCAAATGAGAAATATTCGCTGGTTGCATTGTTGATAATGTGTGCAGAAGAACTTTAATTTAGTTTAGCGAATTTAACTTTGATGAGAGCTATTAGAAACAAATAACTTTTAAGCTAAACTTAAGCTTCTTTTTTCTCTTTATCCTTCTTATATTTTTGGAATATTAATTAGCCTTGTTGAAGCTCATTAAAAAACATAACTGCTGTTATGGCAGACTTATTTACATTTTCTGCGTAAATACTTATGCCAAAGGGACATTCTGAAATTCTAATTCGAGTTAATTAAACACGGTCTCCGAAAAACTCGACGACAATCTGATACAAGGCACGAACAGAGCTGAGCTGCAAATGTCCAGGGAGAAGCCTCAGACTGGTTCCTCCTATCGCAGCCATCGATTTTGAGTATGTCGAGTGTCCTTTCCTCCTTCTCAACTCTTTTGAAATGCAAACAAAACAGGGAATTAAGAAGAGGATTTTATATTAAAGATGAATAAGGAATACTCTTAGGGAAGATGTAGACAGGTCTTATTTTTTGAACTATTTTTAATAAACTAAATTTTCAAAAATATGATTTATTTATCAGAGAAGTTCCTAGAATTATGAATTTATTATTGAAAGTCTTTAAAGGGTATTTAAAGTTGAGCCTGATAAATACTCTTCAACGATCTTTATATTTATTAGCCGAAAAGGAAATTTTAATGAACTGCAAATAAAATCGATATATAAAAATAAAAAGCAAAAGAAGTAAAATAACAAATAAAATAATGAAGTGCTGGGAGTTCGAAACAGATTCCCGGATACCCGGCAGAAAATTATCAAAACCAAGTTCGTGCCTGGGCAGGAATAATCCCCGATCCTCTCTCTCACCTGTCCCAAACTCGAGCTGATCTTTTCGATTCCGACTCGGCTCCAGATCAAGTTTCGCTCTGCGGTTTCTGATTTTCTTATTTATTGATTTTCTACAATAAATTTCGCATGTTTGCATCCAATTTAAATAAAATTCGACAATTCTAAATCACCTCGTTTTGACGTGGGGCTACTGTATCTGGATCTGGCTGGGATTCTGCGGTTCTGGGACTTGCAGCCTGCTTACCTGTTCCCCAGCTTCACCTCCAGTTCGCGTGTGTGTATGTGGAGCTGAGCTCGAGTCCCGAGAGGATGACTGCGTCGTCTTCTCCGCTTGGCGGAAATGCAAAACAAGGCCAAAGCGGCAGATTTATTGACATCTTCGTTGGCTCTCATCCACTGCTTTGCATATGAGCTACCAAAGACGTACGGGCGGGGACAGTTGCAGATTTCCCATACGTGGCCATAAATACGGGAACGATCTGAATTATCGGCACGCTCGCTACTGATCCGAACCAGTTCCATGACTCACTCACCACTACCTGTCCGATTCGCTTGATTTTCGATTTCTAAATCACATCGTAATCACCATTGAATCGCCGGTCGAACTAGAAATTATGAATAGCCAATGAGAACGATCGAATCTCAAATTATTGCGTGCGAATTGGGGTTTTTTAATCTGGCCCGACTCCAGAAAGATATATATGCTTATTCCCCGCTAGCCGGTGTCGTGGGAAGCCGTTTATTCAAATCAAGCCTTTTGTCTTTGGCTTCGCCTTGCCATTATTAATTAAATGTAGTTATTTGTATGTTAAAATCAATATATGAATTTTAAGTTTTTGGCCATCTCTGCACTCATGATTCCCACGTCATGTTAGCCAAATTTATCGCTCTCATTTAGACAAAAGCCATTCGACGGAGATGTTTATGTGCTGCGCGTCGAATTTGCAATTTCCATGCGAATTTGTCGCCAATTTGGTGTGCCACCCGCCGATTTGATGGGTTTATTCCCAGACAACTGGCTCTTGGATTAGTGAATCTATTGGCGGTGATAACAAACTGATTAGGAAATTCTATGGGTGTTTCCCAGATGAAGTGACATCTTAGTCAGAGTTTGAATATTTAATGGGAGCAGGAAAATGCAGATCCAGAATGTATTTTTTATTATTTGTTATATAAAAAGTAATGTTAATTTTATTTATATACTAAGAAATTTCATTCACTGAAAGAACTTTTAAAATATATATAAAAAATATATATCAAACTACTACTCAATAATTGTTTTAACAAACATTTCCCTGGCTCGGCCCCCGCACTGTTTTAATTAGTGTTCGTTCGGTTTATCCAATGGGACATTGCAGGCGGTTCCTGTTTCTGGCCAGCTTCCCTTGAGTGATTTCATTAATTAAAATCGCTGTTAATGCGGATAACGGATTATGACATCGCCATGAGTGTTTGTGGGTGTATCAATCTGTTTGAATGCCGCCTCCTGCCCGCTGGACACTCACCCGCTCTGGGGACAGCTGGCGCTGGCTTTATTATGGCATATTATGCGGTCGTCGTTTGTATTAAAATTGTTAATTGGTTTTGTTTTTAATCTGTCAATCAATTAAAAAAACAACTGCGATTTAATTAATTAAATCAACAAAGACCGCAATAATGCAGCGCCAGCAGTGCCGGTAGCTGCAAATATTCATCGCAATGAGTGATAATAAATAATATTACCCATAGACAGTGGGAAACACAACGATATATAACTGTTTATAGTTTGTAAAGTAGGGAAAATTTACTGAGCACTTATATTATTTAATTAATTGCCTAGTAAAACTCTTAAAAGTTTTTTTAAATAATGTTTTATCAGAATTAGTTTGCAATCAATGAGAAAACTATGATATAAGTGATTGGTAAGCCTTTAAAACAGTTGTAAACCCTTGTAAAACATCTGTAAAACTGTTTTTTGTTTTTGGTGAAATTATTTAATGATTTTTTAGCACTTTTTAATGGAATCTTTTTCAATAGTCTAAAAATTAAAGTACATTATGTGTAATTGTTTAAAATTATATCATTAATTACCAAAGTCCCAGCTGTTTTTCAGATTTATTCCTAAAAAAATAAATCATTTTAAATGCATAATAGAATAAATTTAATCTCTTCCGAACTCCTAGATTTAATACCTAGAAAATACATACATTATATAAAAATACATTATATAATTATATAATTATATAATATATATATATAATTATATAATACATTATTTATAAAAAAATGACGTAAGTTGTGGGCGTGACCTGAACCAAGTGACCATGTACACCGAACTGACATTAGCCAGAGGTAAATGGAACCCCAAGTGGAACGGGAGTCGCCCCAGAAAGAGACGGGACGAGAGTGTGGGAGTCACCTAACGGGGCACCAACCTCGGCCCGACCCAATCCTCAACTCCAATTCAATGGCGGAGGTGGAAAGAGCCAACGCCATTTGAAATTCGAAATTCGTATGCAAATTTCCATACATTTATTTTCCACACTTTGGCCAAACAGAGCCGCCAGCTAAAAATGATAAAGCGACTTAATTTTTTTTCCCCGTTGCTGTTGTTGTTCGTGCCTCGTTTCGTTTTCGTGCACTCTTTTCCAGTGCCCCCCTGCCCCTCCCCCAGCTGTGCACTTAAAAAATGTATATATTACATTTTTTTATTTTGGAATTAAAAGATTTTTCTTCCATTGAAAATAACTAAAAAAAAATAAATAGTCATTCTACGCTGAATTCTGTAATTGCAATTGCTTGGTTAAAGAAATTATATCCGTTAAAGTTTAATTACAATTTTAAAAATATACCACATGTTCTTAAAAGAAAAATAATAATTATAATAATAAATGTTCCACATGAATAGTTTTTCTCTAACAATAAATACACATTGTACATCAAGAATCTTCGATTAATGGAACTTTCCAGGTTTATATTAATGGAAATGCATGGATAACTAAATAAATCGTATACTATTACACTCTATAAATATTAGCTGAATGGAAATATTTTTCTGGAAAATACAATCAACCAAATATGATCATGATAATCGTAAGTTTTCCTTTAATTTATTGCTTGTACAATATTTTGTATATTTCTCAAAAAGAGAGTCAAAACAAACTTTAAATTCTTGTAAATTTAAACGATTTAAATGTATTATCCTCATTTATTCTTAGTGTACTCTGCCATCAGTCAGTTCTCCGGCATTGGCTTACTGAAAATGCACCGCGACCCCTTATTCCGCCTGCCCCACTCCAACGTAATTATGCAAATTAACTCTTTTTTTTCGGGGCCTCTGCTCAGCGGGTTTGCCTGCCTGTCTGGCCAGATCCCACTCCAGGCCGCACTTCACCTTGTTTGCACCTATGTAGAATATATATATATATATAATTCCGCCTTATGTAAAATGTCGGTTCAAGTTTAGGCCGCTGCTGTGTGAGGGAGTGCAATTTGTTGCTTAGGCGGCAGAAACAAATTTCGCTGAGCTCTTTGTTCGTGCGCACTCAATATGACAGACTTCCTGGGCCCCGTGGTTTCGGATGCCCAACGGGAGCTCTTTGGGAGTTACGAAGAGCCACGCATCAGGCACTTAATAACCCCATTCTGCCTTGGTCTTTTACTGTCTAGTTCCGGCAGTATTTCAGCGAAAAATCCCACCTGAGCGGATCTTCAAAACATAAATCTTGGTTTCGGACATTAATAGTTTGTACAATTTAGTGATAACTTGGCTTAAGTTATAAAAATATAACTTGCTAACTAATTTAAGAACAATTCTCTTAATTAAAAACCCTACAAAAAAACCTTGATATGTCGCTGTTCTTCAATCATTATGATCTCTTCTCTATTTTCTCTCATAAATATTTATACAGAAATGTAAATGCGATGGACAACTTGTGGGGGCCAGCCGGCGAATTACGTATTCCGCAGACCACAAAAAGCGATCACTTTTGAGTTGCAGACGCAGCTCCTCATTTGGTAGCCACCAACTAGGCAGTGCGGCGCTCCACCTCCGACATGTGGTTACTATCTGTATAAACATATATACATATATACATATATATAAATGACCGTATATATACTGGTGCACCGCTGAGCGGCACAAATCACCGCGACCACATCGCTCAGACCCGAGCGAGGCAGGGATCTGATCTGGGCCAGAGTTTGGGTCTGGGGGCGGCATTATGACTGGGAGCTGGCAAGGAGCTTCAAAGGAGAACGCGTCGCATAAATTGGAAAGAGCGGCTGCTTTAATAATTCAGCACGAATGCGAAGCGGAGCCGATATGGCCAGGGAGTTGCAACAGTCGCCGCAGTGGCTGCCCCAACAGAGTCATACAAATCACAGTTATGATTATTGCCGCGATTAAAAACTGTCGCCCGCCACGACGATGTCTCCAGCTTGCTGTCACCAGACGACCACAGGCGGAATGGTCAAGCCAACAGACTGCACTTGGGAAAAATCAAGGGTCCTTAAAGAATATATTTTTAATATTCTATAAGCAAGAACTATATCTAGATTTAAACTTAGTTTTGGAATCATTTTTGAGAGATACTTAGTGTTTATTTTGATCTCTATTTAATTTGTATATGTTCAAATTAATCTCCATTATTTTCTCCAAGTGTCCTCTGTCTGCGGTGGCTCTCTGGTGGTGGTCACTGCGCGTGCGGCACTCAATCCCGGCCAGAAGCCTTGCGAATGAGTCTATCGATGTCTGCCTTTGACTCGGCACTGTTCGAGCAGCTCTGTCAAAGTTGCCATAAATATCATCTTTTCAAAAATCTCCAGCTGAGCCACTTGCAGCAGTCGCTGTTGCAAGTCGTAGCTGCAGTGGCAGTGGCAGCAGCAGCAGCAGTGCGGCAGTTGCAATCGCGGCAGTTTGTGCTTTTTGCACACATACACATACACACCGCTGGGGCACAGCGGTGATTAATTAAACCGACTGCAGCTCCAACTCATGATTTATAATGACGAATTTATTTAAGCCTTGGCTCGAATCGATTCCGATTACGAGTATGGCCTCCATTGGCGGCGCCTTTCAATGGACTTTTTCAGCTCTCAGCTCAACTAGCTTCGTCTGCGGCGGAGGATGGCTGGAAAACGTATCTCCTTCAATGGTTATTCGATGATTGGATGGTGAAATAGACAGCTGAGTGTCACGCTTTCACATTATATTAATTTTGTAATTATTACTAGAGATGTATACATTTTTCAAGCTTTTTAATTTATTAAAATAATTTTTGAAAGTTTTTTTTTAACACATTTTCTAATATTTTAAGCTCCCAATTTTTTAACCTGGCTCCTGACTTCTATTCAAGCTCCTCTTTGTGCCATAATCCCCCGCTGCCTGGGACACAATCTCGCATGGAGGAGCCTCCGACTCCCTGCCAGACTGAATCCCTCCTCCCTCTGGAATCATTCGCCCGCGCCTCGTATGCAAAGCATTCTCTCAAAAGGCGAAACAAAACGATTGTGGCCGGTGGCAGCGGCTGCGACTGCGGCTGTGGCTGCGGCTGTGGCCGTGCCCGGTGCTGTGTGGTTTAGTTAGAGCTAAAATACATTTGTTTATGCTAAAATCGCCCAATTAGCAAGATTGTTATTTCTTGTACAGTCCGCAGATGCTTCATCGCTGATACGAAAGGAGGACCATGGCCAGGAACACAGGAACACAGGAACAGAGCCTTCTGGAGGCTGGGAATGCGACTGCGACTGGCATGCCCATTTGTTTGTATTTATGCATCCGAAACAATATCAATTGTAATGAATTTTGAATATCGTTAAGCGTGAGGCCCTCGGTTCGCGATCCTTGGAAAATGTCGCAAAACGGAATGTTCTCTGGTTGGAGATGTGGCGATATGATCATGGGTTCCCACAGGCTGTTACTGTTCAGGGTAACGTAACCCTTGGCAGAGAGCAGGAATTCCTTTGCTCTGTTCCCTGTTCTTTATTCGTTTCCATACGAAATTATAAATAATTATTTGTCCGACAATCAAACAACTGGATGGCACTTCCTTGTAGGAAATATCATCATTCCCCTCTGGCTGGTGGCTCTGGCGAACTCCATCAACGCCAACGCCAACGCCAACGCCGGCTTAGGGGCAGCATATCCATCCAATCATCTGCTCTCGTCTCCTCTCCTTGCTCCTCTCTAGCAATTTGCCAACACGATCGTCGTCGTTTTGTGTGTCATCGTTTGATTTGTCATTATCATCGCGCACATTTCGTGGCCGCCATCTCTCGGGGTTCCCTCTTACAGAAAAACACGAAAATTACAATGGCTCCGCTGGCAATTGCGAATACATATGTATATCAGTAATAACCGACTTGTACACGTCGCTTTTGTTGCAGTGTGTGGGACCCTATCCAAGCCCTGACAGGGTCTGGGGAGGAACGGGGTTACTACAGACTGGCGAATCGTGGCCCTAACTCCGCCTGAAGCCGTCCGTTGTTATGCAATTTTCAGCGGAGCTCACAGCGAGACAGTTTCTATTGTCGTAGAAGAGAGCAGCAAATAATCATGTTGTCAGGCCTTTTAGCTTAAGCTTAAATTATTTGTAATTTTAAGTAACTTTATATATTACAATTTGTAGCCATTATCTCAATATTATTTCCCTTTTTATTTACCAACTAAATGCAACAGGAAATCATTAAATATTTCAAGCTCTTTCTGCAGCTTCTTTTTTTTTGGCTTAACTTTTCCCAGGGTCCGAATATGACTCTACCGCCTCATATATGGCTTTAATTACACACTCGCCTGGATATATATTTACGATAATTTAGCGAGAAGCTCAGAGAACTGTCAGCCATCAAATATTCGTGTCAAACCAGACCAATTTTCTGCTCATGCCGAGAGAACAGCAACCGAAACAGCCACCAAAATCCTGATTTGGTTGAGGGAATCTCAATGGGAATCACACTGGAAATAAGAATGATCTAAGACAAGTGCCAGACAGTCGAGGAGAAAGACAAAGGCGCATCAGAAGTTGGTGCTGCATTGGATGGAGGGATGTACCAAAGAATTTTTAATATAGACAAAACTTGACATTTAAATTATGGGAACAAAAGATCACACAGATTTGTGCGAACCCAACGAAGCCGAAGAGGAACTGGCCAATAATTTGAGGCACTGCCACCTGCAATCTCAACCTGGATTTCGAACACTAATCAACATGATTTTGGACTTGACTTCTATGGCAAATATTTTATTATTTTCTTGCAATAAAAATGTATATTGTTTAACAGTATTTTTTACTGGATTAACCTTTTAAAACTTTGCATAAAAATATAGTTTATTCTTGATAGTACATTAAATCAAGAAAACACAATTCAAAGCCCTTACAAACTCCTGGTAACTAGTGTAATGATTATGCGATCTACATCTCAGACCAAACTCAACTGACTTTGCCTCGGTTGAATGCTCTTCTCAACTCGTTTTCCTTTTCTGCTTTTCAGTTTTGTGCCTGCAAAACCCAGAGAGCTGATTATTGTTTAATTGGAAATTGGCAATTCCTTTCCCAGCCTCCACCTCCGCGGGCTATTAATTTTCCCAATTAGCTAAAGACAAAGAACAACAAAATGTACAACGGCTCATCGGGCAATAAATATGCTGCTCATAATAATTCTAATTGCTTTTCAAATAAACAACCGGCGGCCAGCAACTTTAAATCAATAAACAAAGTTTTGTGGCAGCAACGAGGCGGCAGACGGCAGACGGCAGGCGGCAGGCGGCAGGCAGCATTAGGCGGCCGCCGAAATAATATTTACAGCAATTAGGCGCCCTATCAAAATAATATTAAAGAGATTTATAAGAGGCCGAGTGAGTTATGAAATAACCAATGCAAGAGCAAGACCGAGATGAAGGTGGCAGTGGTACCCTGAGACCCCATGCGGAGCAAAGCCAAAGGTGTAAATGCCCAGAAGCGCCAGTCGACGGCTACCACAAGTGGGAGCTGTGTAACGTTCCATTCGGAGTCCCCGAATCCGAATCCAAACGAATCCAACGACTCTGACTTGGACTTCCACACAGCGGGAGCCAAGTGGTATTGGAACCCGCTGTGCTAATCGGTCGCTTCAAGATGTTTTAATCGCTTATTACATTCGCTGCGCCTGTCGTCGGAGGAGGGATGGAGGAGTCACCTCTGGTTTCCCAGTGGCTACCGGTCTCTGATCTCCATGGAAAGAGCACAGTTTCATATTAATAAATTATGTAAAGTTTGCTTTGTTCAGTTTTTAATTAAGTTTCTTGTCGAATTTTTTAAGACTTTAAGTAACTGAAAAGTCCTTCTACTTCCCTTCCTTCTACCTTCCCTAAATAATTTAAAACCAAATCGCTTTGGCAAATCAAATTCCCATCAAAAACTCACCTTTATCCCAAACTATTGGCCAACAAATTGGAGTTAAGACCACGAAATCCCCGCTGCATCCGGTTGTGATATTTAAGCGTGGGTCGAACCTGGAACCCGAACAGAGGATTTGAATCCAGACACCTTCAATGTCCAACGACCACCATTCAAAGTTGTACGTTTATTTGTTGCATGAATTATGATCATATTCCGGCGACAAATTTGCATCTTTCCCCCCTGGCGAGTCCCCTCTGGAGCTGGAGCTGGCCGAGTTCTCTCATGGCCACTAAATGGATCCCCTGAATCCCCTCGACAGCCAACTGCCATATTTTTATGCCATTTCTCGCACATGTTTGTCGCGCATGCAAAAGTGTCGAAATATTTATGTTCGGCGAGTTAGCAACACCACAACGCGATGTCGTGCATTGAACATTGCTCAAAAAAGGCTTAAAAACATCAAGGCAGGACGATGGGAAGTGTGGGGAAGCGGACTCCTCGTGTTTTATTGAATGAAATGGCGCGAATGGCGTTGATTCATAAATGTGGCCAAGTCCAGCTAAGCTACACTAAAGGGGACATGAAGAAGACTTTGACGAATAAGAAAATAAATACCTTTCTTCTTAAGAAATACATAAACTTTTTTTAAATAATTTTTTTTATATATTTACATTTCTTAAAGGTATTTCCAAAGTTAGAGCTTTGATAGAGCAGGGATATTCGATGACTGCCTTTCAGTTTTTATCTAAAAAACGGTTCAATTAGTCAATATATTTTATGCATTAATATATGTACCTATTCACCTGATCACCACTGTTTGTGCCCATTCAGTCTGGGTTTGGCTTTGGCTGGGATTCGTTCTTGGATTCTGGGTCCCGGAGTCTGCAGCGCAGCGGCTTATGCAAATGCGGACTCGACCTACGCATGGGCACTCTGAATAAAATAAGATTTGTGGCCTGCACGCGGAGCGAGGTGCAAATGATGCCCACAAAATAGCTCCAGCTCCAGCTCCAGCTTCAGCTCCAGCTGCAGTCCGTCTCCTGGCCATTTTGCCGTGGCTGTGGCTATCGGATTTCGCATGCAGAATTTATGCTGCGACCGAGAATTACAAATCAATGAGATGCGCTCTCGGAGGAGCACTGGGGAGATCATAGAGAGATGGCCGCAAGGGCAAAGTAGACAACGTTTAGAGCTAATTTGAATGGATCGGACTGGGGATCAGCCTGATCGATCTATCTGTGCGTACGATCTTCATAACTCGAGGAAAGGCGATTGATTTCTAAATAACTCGTTAGCGGCAAACAAATACGAATAACCAGAAATAAGTTGGGTTCTGTTGGGTTGAGGAATGCGCTGCCGTTCCAGCCGCGATCTCCACCTCTAATACCAATTCCATTTCCATATCCACAACACTCAAATTTTTGTGTACGATATATTTTTATTGATTTTTCGGTTGGCCTCATAATGAGCTGCTGCCCTGGTGTCTGAGGGTCTGGGCCGGCCGCTCCGCCGCAAAGGAAGCCATAAATTAGCTCTATGAATCAAAGAGATATCTGATTTCTGGCCACTGATAAAATATTTATATACTCATTTCATTCAAGGCATAACTCTTCCACAGGCCTCTGATTCTGGTGGTTCTCGTGGTGACCATTTTAATGGCCGATATTCCAAGTCGATACGAGTTCATTCTCTGGCAGACATTTGGTCTCGACTGCATTCCCGGCTCAGACCCACAGGAGACATGGATCGGATGGCCAGAGATGATATCGTGTCATAAATATCAACGCGGGCTTATTAGTTGTGCCGAGTTGAGTTGAGTTGAGTTGAGTTTCGTTTTATTTTGGAGGGGAGATTATGGAAATCATTGAATGGTGATCATTACGATAGCATAAATATCATGGAAACCCACTTATCTAAGGTGTATCGATATTAACGGTACTGAGAACTCATCAAACAGGTAGAACACACACGTGAAACTAAGGTGAGTCATGCCTGAAACCTAAGAGATTTTAACAATGATTATCTTGGTTGTATTTTTTGAGGAATCAAACCTAAATTTCACTTAGTTTTTCGCCTAGATATATCCCTTTTGTACATATGTGGACCCACCACCCGCTGGCAACTGCAATTAGAGCCAAAAAAAAAGACAGCAAGTTGGGAACATAAGCTATAATCCATTTCTACACATAAATCCAATTAGGATTTGTGCCCGGGACTTGCCACTTCGTGCTGCCACTCTTTGGACTGCCTGACCGGCGGATGATAAGGATGCGACCAATCTCCCTCTCCAGGAACAATATGTGGTGGAATCAAAGTAAATGTGCGATGGAGTAAGACAAAAGTAAAAGTAAATCACTCTGGCGCGATTTTCGCTAATAACAAAAATGATTTGGCCAAGTGCTCGGCTGGGTCCGGATATTCCGGGAAAAGCTCCTGGGAGGCATTACCTCCCATATGTGCGAAGTGATGCTGCAAGGCGATAAGAAAAGTCCTTCTCCTCCTACTCCAGGCTTCCGTGTTGCGGCATTTCGACTTGGCCTCTAATGAACTCAATCAAAAATCGATTTGTAGAACTGGATAAGTTCAGCTAAGAAATAGGGGGAGGTATATATGTGTTATCCTCAGGGACTCTCCATCTCTCTCTCTCTCTCTCTGGGTATCTGTATCCTGTACTTCAAATGGAATCTGTGAGATAACCTGGCAACCATATTGACCGAGGCTTATGAAAGGGAATTATTGATACCGTCATAAGCTGAGAGTTTTTACGAGTATCCAGCCCCCCCATCCATGCTTTCCACAACGAACTTGTCAGCTGTCAAATACCAAGGCAGGGCCATTAAGTACGGCAGAGACCCGGGCACAAAAATATTGTCATCATAAAGCGAGGCAAAGAAGCCGTTAAATATTATTAAGGAGACCATTTAAATTCATTAATGAGCCCAGCAGCTCTCTGGCCCAAACGAGCTGGGATTTACATGCGACCTGGGAAGATCTGAGCTCCTACCTGGGCTCTAAAGCGAGGTTCCCCATCCCGGGCAGACGCTTCGGTCACGAAAATGAAAGACGAGCGGGTCCGGTCTCAGTTCCAGACTCCTTGCCAGCTCTAGCACTGAGGGAAAGGGATATTCCTATAAGGTTTTGTCAGTTTAAAATAAAGAAATCTTCAAGAAATGCATAATATATAAACTAATATTAATACAATCAGAAATAAAGACTACATATATGTAAACCTTAAATTAAAATTTATTTATAACATTTTAACTAATTTTTGTAATGTATTTCAAGTTTAATCAAAGAAATCCAATCATTTGTAAATCTATTTTCTATTTTAATAGTTTATTTAACTCTTTTAAAATTATTTCAATATTATCTTATTCATTTTCCCAGTGCAGCTCCCTTCCCCCAGTCGGTTTGTCTGGGTTCCCCAGTCACATCCTCGTTAAAACGTTAAAACAAATGAGAGACGCGACAAAATACAAAGAGACGAAATTAAATTAAGCAAATGAAAGCCCACGTTGACAATTTTCATATCTCTCAACAGCTCGACGGGACCCGTGACTGGGACTGGTCCTCGATTCGGGTCTGGATCGGTGCGCTGTATTGGCGAATATTGCTTAAAAACGTCAATAATTCATTTGTTATGCCTGCACATTGAATGTCCCCGCGGACAAGGTTGAGATATGGTTGGGTCTGCGAATGAATCCCTCTTTATACACATCCCGAACCCATATCCAACTCTGATTCCGATTCCGAATCCGAATCCGACTCCGAGTCGCGTGTTGAATGTGGAGCGCGGATTTGTGCGCGGCGCTTATGCAAATTAAGATGAAACGGAAGGAGAAATTGCACAACCTGTTTTCTTTGCAGTTTTTCATAATCAGGTTTTTATGGTTATACTTTTATGTATATTTTGGAAAATTAGTTGGTATAATTGAGAGGGTTTTGAAAAGGATTTAAGGTGTAGTTTGAATTCAAAATGTATATTCGTGGGAAACTAGAAGGGAAAAGGTTATGTTTTAATTACTTCCAAGTCCCTTGGTTAAAATACAGTGATATATTTTATAAGGATTTTAATTTATTAAGGTCTGACATTTAAAGTTGAAGTTATACGACTAAAGCCTCAAAGCCTAATGATTTTTCAATATAGATTAATCTCTTAAACAAAAGTTAGCCTTATAAATATTTCCACACCTTCCAAGTGCAACTTAATCCACTTCCGTTCTATCTTTTCCATACCTTCCCCTAATTTTCCACAAATGTTTTAGAGAACTAAAAAATTTCCCTGTCTCGCGGCGTGTAATCGAAACAATTTATCATTTTTGAACTTTTGTTTTTCTTTTTTTTTTAGCGCGTCAGCAACTCCGATTGTGTTACTGATATGTTGATTCGGCGTCACTTAGCCAACAAATTCATCATTAATTTTCCACATTATGTAAACACAAGCTGAGACATAGAGACAGAGGGAGTACACTCAAACCGAAACTGAAAACATTTTCAGTGCGTTGAAAGGCCAGCAGCAGCAGCTGACATTTTGATTTCCGTAATAAAGTAATTAATGATCTGGCTACTCGGCTACTACAATCGCACAATCTGTATCGGAATCGGATCAGTGTCGCGTCGGACACGGCGCACTTTCCCCTTGGCGGCGCCACTAATGATGACATTCAAATCCCGAGTTTGCACATGTAATTAAGTTGCTCCTGTCCCGCCGAGTCGGATGACTGAGGAGTCCGAGGAAGGGTTTCGAGTGCACCCTGGAGGCGACTCATTTATCACCGGGCCCAGGACTTGGGACACCAACTGGTGGCGTGATTATTTTGACATAATTTTTATTAATGAATCGTCGTTCGATCTGCACGCAAATAACGGATCGCAGGGCTGTGTTATTCTAAGTAAAGTCAAAGCCATAGCCAAAGCCCAGTGACCGACTATGCAGAATTCGCTTTTCTTTTTTTTTCTTCTGTGGAATGAGCATTTTTGCAATAATTGTATTCAAAATTCATATTACGGTCGCGACTGTGCGTAGAATAATTTAAGGCCACGCGGGTCTCTCAAGGCCCCAGGGAGCTGACATCTAAGCGGCGACGTGAAAAACTCTGACGAAATGACATTTATGGGACAAATGCTCCACTCCTTCAAAGCCCTACAGTGCGGACAGCGAGTATAAGTTCTATAGTTCTAATATATACATAATAAATTTATAATTGTTATAATATTTGGACAGTAAGCTTTGTTAATTGATCAGTTGGAGAGGCAAAACTATTTACCAAGACTCTTTAGTAGAGGTTTTTAAATCTAAAATAATTTATAGAAGTTCTAAACTATATTTAACTAATTCTATTCATGTCAGACACTGTCTGGCCATCGATGTGGGTATGGTTATGCGAATGACGACTGCCGTCTGTCGCTGCCATTCCCAGGCGGACTGGGCACCGGGCACTGGTTACTGGGACTACGCAATGGCCTCTGTTTCCAAGTCCAAGCGCGGAGCTTCTTGAATTTTGGCGCCATCAATTTGGCTGCGGAATCCAGCGGAATGCGCACGAACCCGCAAAAACGAAGAAAACAGAAGAGGGACGACGTCAGAAAGTGGCTTTTCACGTTGCGGGACGGACGTTAAGTAGGCGCCAGCAAACCAATTTTCAAACGCAGCAAAAACCCCAAAAAAAAGCCTTTGAGATTGGCAAGAGGAGAGCGAGGGCGGCACAGGAGCAATTCGTCAATGGAATTCCGACTGTGAATTAAGGATGCGACATCTCAAATATGATTTACGTCGGACTCCAGTGACTTCTCCGAGAATCAGACGCCCGAAAACTTGGAAAGAGGCCTTGATAAAATGTATACAACCAAAAAATAAGAGAAGAGACTTAAATAAATATGCATGAATAAATGCTAAATGCTAAATAAAACAAGAAATACATTTCAAGGAGAATGACTAAGTTTGAAAATATTTAAAGGGTTAACTTTATATTTGAAGACAAAATGTGGATTTGTTTTTAATTTAGAAGGCAAAAACCAACATATTAAGTCAAGCAAAGCACTGAATAATATTTATTTATCGCCACATTCCATTTTTTCTTGAAAGAAAATAAAGAAATCGAAAAAAAAGAAAGAGAATAAAGGTTCCTATCGCCACACCAGCATCGACGATTTGTAGAACAAACAAATTAAGCTGCGTTCGAGGGCCTGGGACTCTGGTTCACTGAAGAAGGAAGATCGGGGTGGAGCAGCACCCATGAATAGGCAGACACTATTCGAACCTTATAGCTTGCATCGCATGACGACCAGCGGATCGTGTGGGCAGCTATCATCGATATATAGAAGTCTCCAGAGAATGTGTGTGTGTGTGTGTGTGTTTCGGGGACCGGGAGCTTTGGCAGCGTTTACTTCTAGTCTTTGATCAGAGATAAAGCCACGGCCGGCTGCATTTGCATTTTGCATTTGTTTAATAATTTAGTTTACCATTCCATAGTTTGTGTTATTACTTGGACATGCTTTATTCGTGCCTGTACCCATGCCCCTGCTTGCGTTTGAATTGCATATTTATGCATATTTTATATTCATAACTTGTCGCTTTTTTCCACAAGCTCAGCTGCACTCGCAGTTGCAATTGCAATAGTCGTTTTATCGAGCGACGATCGATGCAACTCGCTGCTGTTGTTTTCGATTTTTTATTATATATATTTTTTTTTGTTATTTTTTTTTAGCAAAGCTATCCAATAAATTGCCGAAGCAGAGACAAAGTCAAGTCAAGACACCTTGACACCGTCCAACAACAGCAACAACTGCGACTGGGTAAAGTCAATCCGCCCCCCGCGTTTATCCAGATATCGGGTGAGTTATGTGACGACATCGAGAGTTATGACAATTCGCGGCGACAATTCGCGTTCGAATAGCAGAAAATGCTTGAATATGAATGCCGAGTGCTCTGTAATAATTTCAATACCTAATTGGCCGGCAAAAAGTTGTTCTGGGCCACGATCCGGCTTTGAGTTATGGCACGAGATGGGCCTGTTTGCCGAGAATCGTTTACGAATTTCAATTTTCTTGAGATACATTTCCGTGAAGTCGTTCTGGTGCTCAAGAACAGATATTTTATTATATATAAAATAAAAGTAAGATATGGAATGAGGTTTAGTATATTTATTTTATTTAATTATAATTACCTAATAATAAGAGAAATAGAGTTTTTCCTTTAGCAAAATTATGTGTATTATTTAATTATTAAGATAAGGGCAAGAAGATCATTTACAAAATAGTTATACTACTATGTGTTCTATAACTAAAAGCGTTCTAAAGGGCAACATGCGGAGACCTGGAAATGTTGGTACCCACTTTAAATAAAAAAAAACAAGTAAAAGCTCTTAAAGAATATTGAAACTAATTCCAACTGTCCATCAAATGGAGCTCAAGAAAAAGCTTACATTGCAGTGAAAATGTATCTTAATTAGAAGGGTCATTAGAGCATAATATTACATTCATATGTTCTTCAGTACATTTGAAGAAAATGTTTAAGTGACTCATTTTTTATGCCTCAAAATCTCTCCATTTAAAGCAGTGGGTTAACACCTTTAACCTTTGGTTACCATCCGGCAGCTAATTAGTTCCAAATCACTGAGTTTCCATAATCGAAATAAATTCGCATTTACAACGCCTGTGAAGAAGTTCCTCTCTGGTACCTGGTGTGTCTGGTCCTACACGTTGTAATCGAGTCATAAAGCTGGAAAAAAACATATTTAAAAATCAGATAATTGCCTTTCCGTTGTCCATTTTAAGTGTCCATTTTGCCATTTTGGTTGTAGTCTTCTTTCTTTTTTTTTTTTGCCATTCGATGCACTGCTCTCTGGTGGTAATGAAGCCTACTACTGGATGTGGCCCTAGGCCAACGGCTGCTGCTCCTCCATTTCAACCGCTCAGTTCTGGGACACCTTTGCCCTTGGTTATCCACCCACCGCAGCTTTCGTTCCGCTCCGATCCACTGGCCTGGCTTTTAGCCGCCTTTTTTACGAGTTTGTCAGTGGCTACGCCTAGTTATGACATATCAAAGCGGTTCCCAGGGACCAGGGATAACAAATTAAAAAAATACTTACCAGTTTCCGAAATATTTGATTTTAAAAATCATATTATTCCCTTAATTAATACAAATTTATATGTGTAGAAATCTTTAAACATAGAATCTAAGAATCTTTTTAAACATAGTTTTAGAGTTTTAAAAAGTCCTTTCTATATTTTTTCAGGTATCCCTAATACTTATGCTTATTGGTAATATTTCTTAGAATATTATCTTTCCAGCCCTGCAGCCACCTCAGAAGTCTTCAACCTTCGGCTCATATTAAGCGAGGCGGCGATTTTATGTTCCCTGCGCGATGATTTATATGCGTCAGTGTCTCGCGCCTTTATGTTGCATTGCGAATCGCTGTGGAGATCTTTCCAGAGCGGAAATTGCACATGGTCCGGATTTGTAATTTGTAATTTCGTTTTCAGTTTCTGTTTCACAAAAGAAAGTCAAAGTCAAAGAGTGGGATCTGTGGGAATTGCTGAAGCTTTGCTTACCTTCAAGCCGATTGCATGAAGTCTTAATGCTGGTCGACATTTTCACACGATATTTCGGCCAAGATACGGGCCAGTGCTCGGCGATTAATTCAATTTTCGTCAAAATTTTGATGGCAGATTAGAGAGCGATCGAAAGACGCCTTTTATGGTTAAGACGTGTGCGCGAATTCGAGTAGCTAATCGGCCCAGTTAGTGGTAAAAAAATATAAAAACGCGACAACGCACCGTTTCCATTCACTTGGCCATTCCCATAGCCAAAGTAATCCAAATGCACTTTAAAATATTATTATTAATAATAATTATTTAAAGTTAATACAGAAATATTATATAAAATACAGAAAATACATTTTGTAGAAGATTTTTGATTCGAATTTTTTTAACAAATAAATTATTTAACACCAAATGCTGTAATTTTAACTCTTTTTCTCTCACTGCATACCCCCGTCGATGGCTCTGTCCCTCACATTTCATTTATGAACACTTTTTTACATATTTGCGTCCGCTGCCCGCACGAAATTGGGGTAATTTGAACGTGTGACTGCGGCATGTCTGGGTCGACATTAGAATTATGGCGGGTGGTGTACCAGGAGGACGGGTGAGTGCGGTACCATTACTGCTAAACTACTGCTGGATGGAGTAATTGGTATGCACGGCGCGTTACCGCTGATTATTGCCAACTAAAATGAAATAAAGAAACCGAATTAAAATATATACAAATGTAACAGCGGCAGACACGTCGCAACTAAGTCCGACTCCGACTCTGACTCCAACTCCGGCTCTGGGGGACAAATGTAAAGCTAAATGCCTTTCCAAACACTCACGCACATCCCCGAAACCCTTCCCAAACAGCCCTATGCTAATTTCCCACAGGTTCGTGATGGAAGAAGTCATGTGAGGTTCATAAAACATAATGAATAATAAAAGTGACTTTCTTCTTGTCAATACATTTAAAAGGTCTAGGCTCAAAGAGCTTTAAAAATTAGTGTTTATAAAAGTTTATTCAATCTTATAATATTTAAAGAACAAACTGATATTCATTAATATATTTTATAATATGTAAAATTTTTAATAAAATCAACTTTTATTAAAATTATTTAATCCATATACAAAAATCTATAAAAAATGAGACAAATTAAATAAATCGGTTCTCGTCCCTGTAAATAAGAACCTTCCCGAAATAACCACAATTTTGTAGCATAATGCCAAGCAGAATGTCAACCGCATTCAACATTTAACAAGGTTTAATTTTATATCGCATTAAATAAATAAGATCACCACACAAATTGGTAAAAAGATATTTGCCGCACATTGACAACTTGAAGGCAATCGAAAAGACAGAACTAGACACAAATTAAAGAAATCCAATCACAAGACAAAGAAAAGAATAAACTGATTGAAATAATTGTATAATTGTAGTTTGGCATTTAAGCGAGCAGGATGCGCAAAGTTAAAAATAAATAAATAACAAATAAGAAGAGTTTAGTGGAGTCGAGACAACTAATACCCCTTAAAAATACGTAACTACATTTTTAGAACCAAGGGTAAGAAATAAAATATTATTTAAAAATTCCTAAATGAAGAATAATAATAATAAAGGAAACATTTTCTGAGAGGTAAACTTTAGTTCTTCCCATATTTGAACAGAAACACAGCACTTTTCTATATTCCTGAGACAATTCACGAATCCTGTTATAAATAGATCTTACAAAAAATGTTCTTTGAAACATCACCTTAAAGAGATTAATGCCGCCAGAAATTTGCCTGTTTAATCGTTGGGGAATGGCAAAGAGACAGTTGCGGTCGGAAAATGTATCGGAATCGGAGACAAAGTCGAAATCGCTGCGATTGGATTCTGATTCTGAGCTGCTGACTGACGGGCAGACAGAGGACCGCTGCTTTAGTGCAATTGCAATAATTATATTTTTATCTCTTAATTGCCGCATCACCAGAACGCTTTTCCCTCCCATCTGCCCAGCCCTGCCCGTCCTCTCTTCTTCTGTGTTCAAAGAAACCAATGAGCTGTCATTACAATTAAAAATAAAGGCGAAATGCCAAAAACAAAACGAAGTGAAACAAGAACAACTGTCGAGCGGCGGCCCATCAATCCGAATCGATGATGCCGCCGCAGATACATTTACAGATTCAGAGGCGCAGATACAGATACAGATACAGATACAGAGATACAAAATGAAAAACAGCAAAATGCAAAAAGGCAGCGCGGCAAAAAGAGATGCAACGTAAATGCAAATGCAAATGAAATGCCTCGGAACCGTCGCTGCATATTTTGGCCAATATCCAAGGAATGTTTTTTAATCAGCACATAAAAAATATTGCGCGTCTACAATTTTTGCCTCTTTTTTTTCACCCATTTTGCAACAATTTCAGGCAATCCGATTGGACTGGGCGCGACTCGCCTCGCCTCGCCTCGACTCGACTCGAATCGAATCGAAACGAATCGCGGCGAAAATCGTTCGATTTATTTAATTGCATTTTAATTTATTTGAATTATTTTCGTTGGCATTAATCGCCGCTCGGGAATTTCAATTATAATAAAACTTGAAAAAGAGCTGAAGCATTTTTCAATAGTGCAAGTGTGCAATCGAAAACCAATTATAAGAAAGCATTTTATAGTCGGTTTCGAGCATTACATACTGCTGCCCAATTCCCCCGGATGCCGCATATTGGCAACAATGAAGAGGGCATCCCAGAATCCCCACCAATCAGTCGGTAATCAAATGAATCGGAATAAGAAATACCAAAAATTAAATACGTTTTTTATTGCATATTTTAAACTATCTATTAAAAGGAGAAAAATATTAAAGTTCCTTCGAAAATAAAATAATTTTATTTGAAAATAAAATCACATTGTATTACATTTTTCTATATACAGAACAATGTTAAAAGAAGGTATCTTTGCAAAAATTATTACAAATAAAATCAAAAGCAATGTCCCAAAATTTAACATTAATACTACAAAGAAAAGCGACTTCGAATTTCTAAAACTATTAAATAAAGCTTTATATTCTCTCCCTTACAACACCATAAACATTCAAGCTCTTAAAAAATGAATGTATAACTCCCCTAAGCCAGAACCCAAGAATATCCCTCATTTAATTCATTTACCAACAAAATAATATAATTTCAGCCACTTTTGACCTGAAGATTTGCTTCACATTCAAGGCCATAAAACCACTTAACCTAAAAGCCTCACAAACGCTGGGAAATGTGCATAAATCTCACAATTTATAATTCATATGGAATCATTTTTATTTTCAAACTTCTAGCACACACACGGTCTTTCCAGAATTCGATTGCAATTCAATGGCGGAATGGGTTGCTACACTCGGGGATCACGTACATCCCGTATTATGGCAAATAAATGTGCTCAAGGATGCCGTTCCGATGAGGGGGATTATTGCGAAAAGTTTAAAAATTGATTTTCATCTGGCCAAATGCCGCAGCATAAAAGGATTTTTCCTCATATCAGAATTGATTTCTTGTATATGTAAACATAAATAAAATATGAACTTCCACCCTGCGAGACCACTCTGTGAATCTCCGGCTGGGTAAATATTTTCTTTCGTCGAGGAGGTGTCCTCCAGCTCATCAGCAGTCCGGTGGCGAGCTGGTCAAATAAAGCCGTTAGTAAGTATTTCATAAGTCCAGGACTGGGGCCAGATAAGCAAGCAATAAGCCTCAAGCTGACGGACAGCCCAACTTTTTGAGAGAGCCAAGAGCCAGTAGCCAGTAGTTGCCAGTGGCTGTAGCCAGGACCAAGTCCTCATTGGCACACGTCCGCCTAATACAAACAAGGACATGAGCCCGAGTCGTGACTGAAAAGTTTCCTGCCCCGGCGCATAGATTCCGGCGATACTCGTACTTTCCGTATTTTATTTCCATCATTTTTACTCGAATTTCGCATTTCGTATTTTTATTTTCGCTCCACGCTCGGTCGAGCAGACGTCCGAAACTTTGGCGCTCGCCCTGGCGAATGTTTCAGATAAAAATTTGTTATTTATGGCTTAAGGTTTCAAACTGAAGAGTTCTGCTCAATTTGCGGCCCCCATGAATGAAGGAGCACAAGCGATGGCATCAGCGGGAAATGTTGAACGGAAATAAAAATTCACTGAAGGTCTTTAAGCTGAGTAACTTTTTAACAAATTTATTGCTTAGAGATACTGAAGTCTTTGGAAATTTAAGGATTTCTTCAGTTAAAGATACCCAAATAAATATAATATTTAATATAATTGTTAATGAATATTTATCTCTCGAACAAATAAATAATTTAGGAAATAATAGCTCTACAACCTAATAAACCAAAAATTACTTAAAGAAAGCTTCAGTTCAACTATTTTTAAAAGAAAATAAGTTATTTGTATCTCTTTGAAGGAAGATGTCACTTAAATATCAAGAGTTCAGAGAACATCCTTGAAATGCAGTCCCAAAAGAAGCCTGAAGCATGACTCCATTCTCAAGCCTTTTGGCTGTGTCAAAGTGAGTGTGCTGAGACTGCTGCGGAAAGCCAATCAAATTCAAATTCTAAATTCAAATGAAAACGTCGAGCGATTAATTGTGCACAATTAAAACCAGCGCCTAGTCGGTAGTCAGAGCAGCAGTGGGATTCTGGTCTCATTAAACGAAGTTCAACAACTTTTTAGCCGTGAGTGAGGCAACCATAAAAAGCCAAAACCGAGCACAAAGGAGAAGGTTGAGGACGTCGACAGGAGAGGTGCCACAGCCGAGACCGGAGACCAAGGCAAAAGCCAAAATCAAACCATCAAAGTGCCGGTAATAGTTTCGGGTTGTAAAACTCACACGAACAATAAGTTAATCAATCTCAAATTTTAATTACAAAGTAACAACTTCCTTTAGCAATTTCAGGCGCGATGAACCCGCTGACGCTGCCTCTGTCTCTATCTCAGCCTCTCAGGCCGTCTCTGTCTTGGGTTAATGGGCATTCGGCTGTCTCAGCCGGCGGCGCAATTTACATAAAAAACGCAGCCGCAAGGTGTGGGCCGTCGTATCCACAAGATACTAGCACTCGCACAGATGGGCCTAGAGATACATAGATGCACAAAGAAAAACTACAAGAAATATCTAGTATTTCAAAGGGTTTCTGAAGCTTAAAGATAGTCAAGCTTAAGGGAAATTCTCTCAACTTGCTGCTCGAAAAGATCTACTCTTAGTCTCTATAACCGTGAAATTTTTCCCAGTGCATGTGCAACTGAAACTGGCAAACATATTTTATGTAATTTGTCTTTGTTTCGTGTAATAAAATGAAAATAAAATTGTGAATTGCCGCTCACTGAACTGGTCTGGGCAAAGGGGTTAGTGGAAGGGCCTCTAGTGCAGTTGCTGCGGGGATGGGGACCCCAGACCCAAGGGCTGAGGAAGAAGACTGAGGAAGAGGAAGCTACGCCAACTGAACGTGAATGGGAAAGGTAATGCCCAAGCTGAAGAGTTTCAGTTAATGTTAATTTTAATGCTCGCTCAACCCCATTGATCATGAAAAATGGAACTCGCACAGTGCCGGCGAACGAGTTGGAAATTTATTTGAATTTTATGCGTCTCCGCGCAGGCGTCCTAAGCCTCAGGCACACACACACCCCTCACTCTCCTGGATCCCCTATTCACACGTCTTTAAGGCAGATGCCCAGCCAGGATCGCCGGTGTAATCCTTTGTCCTGTGAGCAGGTGTTGGCAGGCTTCCGAGACGGGGGCCAAATCGATTAGCAGGTTGTGCCACATAACCTGCAAGCTCGAACACCCTCATAACTTCCATACTTCAAAAAATATGCCTGTTGTGTGTAAATATGAACATTTAATCTCACCTGAGTTGCACCTGTTCCTTTAAGGTATTTTTAAAGATATTTTATTTTAGCAAAACGAGTAATTATATTGGAGGAGATGGATTTTCTCATTATCTTTCCGATTAAAATAAATAAATCTTGTACAAATTATTCTAAGTTAACTTAAGCTTGACACTTCACCTTTATAATTAATATCAAAGCCTAACTTTTTTAACAACACTTCATGGAAAGGTGTAGATATATATATATACCGCCTCGACTTGTTCAAGTTGAACTTATTTCCTCAGGGCCTGTTCGTGGATTTTTGACAAGTTTATTAACTTGTTTGTGGCACGCACCAGCGGCTTTAAGCCAGAAAAACCCCCAGAAGCCAAGGCCCATGCTCCTCCGCAATTACCAACCCCGGGAATTTATGAATGCCGTGGAAAACCGCCGACTGCTCCTTGGGGGCGTGTTGCCTTCCTGCCTGCCTGTCTGTCTGTCTGGCTGAATATTTCTGGTCAAAGTTTCGGCGCGATTTTCGCCGCAGCCGAAAGTCAAAAGCTTTTGTCAACAAACCCCCAACCTTGCCCGCCCCCAAAGAAGGTGCGGTCGCAACCCTTTCGCAGGCTCTGAAGGAATCCCCAGGGGTACGAGTATCTGGCGGATACGTGAGCTGTGTGGCCAGAATTTTGATGGGATTCGAGGGCGCTTTTCCTGCGGCAAAATCTGCGTAAACTTAGTCCTGGCAGAAAGGGGTTTCGCTTCGCAGTTTACTTTATATCTTATTTGCTTATGAAATAAGATATTCTCCGACTGCCGCAACCCAATCCCAACTGCGGCCGCGCGATTTATGCATAGCCATAGGTAGAAGGAGCATCTTCCTCTCGATTTTATGTGCTGTTTATGAGACTGCCTGACACTTTTATGCACTCGCAAAGGATTGGCCCCCACAACAACCATCATCAGGCTCCTTTTGCCAGTCAAATCGAATGAGTTATGGCCAGGATTGGGTTTGGGGAAAGGCTGGTTCAATATGAGGTGGATTTAACATAATGGTATGGCAGGAAACAATTTCAAAGATGAAATTTTAATATTAGAAAGCTTAAAAAATGATTGAAAAAGGAACTGCGAATGAGATAAATTATGGAAAATTAGAGATATGTAAGTAAGCAAAAGCTTTGCTTTAAAAATTCAAAATTTATTATAAATACCATTCATTTGAAAGTAAAATATATATACAGTTTCCCATCTCCCTCATAATCTCTACTTCAGATATGTGAATGGGCCAAGATTCGATAGAGTCATCGCCACATCAACGCCAGTAGAGCTGGCCATTGTCCTCGATTGTTTTCCATTCAGTTGCAGTTACTGCTGGCGATGAAAAATCGATGCACCCAAAATAAAACTCAATCAAGAGCAATTAAAGGAATTCACAATGGAAGGGACCCTCCTAGAGAGGCGAGACAATGGGGGATTGTGCATCCAACTAGACGATCAAGGGCGTTGTCCAGCTAAGGTCAGGGTGCACCTTTTGGCTCGTCCCCTTTCCGCTTGGACAGGCGTAGGTGCCGGGGTCAGGGAACACCTGGCTAGCTGACTGGCCGGCGTCTGAGTCGGGATTTATTTGGGCGTCAAAGCCGCCACCAATAAAAGTTGCAAACAAAGCGAAAAGTCCCCGAACAGATTTGAAAGTGGCGCGTGTTAACACTGAGAAAAATAGTCTTCAGAAATAATATTAGTTTTTAAAATAAAAACCAAAGGAAAATATGAGTTTTTAATCGTTGAAACTCTGTTCATTTTGTGTTTAATTCCATGGATTAAAAAGTCTTAATATAAGTTTAAAATTTATTTAGAAAAAAGGTTGTATAACAAGATATGTTGCAGTTATTTGAAATTAAATTCTGGACATTCAATAAATGCTCGTTTTAATATTTTTTTATTTTCTACTTTGGGACTTTGCAGTTGACTTTCTGTAAGATTAATTTGTATATTGTTTACACTTTTTATATATATATTTTTATACACATAAACTATAATTAAAAGTTTTACAAGTAAAAAACCTCTTAAAAACCCTATATACCTTTCGTTCAGTGCACTTTTCAGCCGGAACCCTCAGCGTGTAGGTGCCAAAGGATTCCCGGAGCTAGGGTCGAGTTATTGGGAAAATCATGGTCCTCGAGCTGGGCACACGCACTCCTCTGGTCCTCTGGTCCTCGTGCCATGGCCATTGTCCGCTGGCCGTTACAAATTGTTGTGGGCGTTCCAAATCCGCTTAGGTCTCATCTCATCCCTTCACTTGGAATTTAATTTTGTGTGAGTTTTGATTTCGTTTGTTCGTTTCGGAAGCGAGTCGCATTTCATCTTCTGTTTAGTTTTTGAGCGTTAAATCGCCAAATCCTTCGTTAATTTTGACGTTTGTCTTTGTTTCGGCCAGAGAAGGAGCTGGAGAGATGAGGGAGTGGACGGACCATCGATGACCGGCGGTCAGTGGATAGATGACCCGCGTACTAGGGGTGAATGGAATGACCGGAAGGAGCCACACATGTGGGTGGATAATGGATAATGGGCCCAGCAACTGCTCGTCGGCTGGAGATTAAAAATTTAATTCGAAATTAGCGCAATTGTTGGCATTGCTCCCTTTTTTCGATCGATTCGAGTGGAAAGACAAATAAAATAAAATCGATGGTCATTCATCTAAAGGCAGCTGTCGCTTACCCGCTTCGAAAATGATGGCAACAATTTCTTGATTACTTTTGAGGCATGGAATGGGTTTTTATGGTTATCAAGGAATGTTGGTTTTCACTTTTCAGTGATTTGATTTGGTCGGTTTTAAAAAATGGGTTTTTAGTCTTAAATAACATGAAGGGAGTTTAGTTCTTGGAAATATAATTCTTTAAAAATTAGAACTTCCCTTTTTAAGTTTTTAAGGAAGTATTAATATTCTACTTAACAAGAAAGAAAGCTAACTTCGGCTCACCGAAGTTTATATACCCTTGCAGATTGCAATTGATCTATACAATTAAAATCGAAATTCTGAAATAATAATAAGAGGCCAAATCCCAAATTAGATTTAAATATTTTAAGAAATAGCGAAACTATGAATTTTTTATTATTACTCTGATTGTTCCTATGGCAGCTATAGGATATAGTCGTCTGATTTTCATGAAATTCAAACTAAGACTCTCAAATAATATTAAGTGGCCAAATCTCAAATTTGGTGAAAATATCTTGAGAAACAGAGAGTTAGGATTCTTTCTATTTTTTCCCTGATTGTTCCTATGGCAGCTATAGGCTATAGTCTGCCGATTTTCATAAAATTAAAACTAAAATTCTGAAAAATAATTAAGTGGCCAAATCTCAAATTTGATGAAAATATGTTAAGAAGCTGCGAGTTATGATTTTTTTATTATTTTCCTGATTGTTCCTATGGCAGCTATATGATATAGACGTCTGATTTTCATGAAATTAAAACCGAAATTTTAGAATAATAATTAATGGCCAAATATTAAATTTGGTGGAATTGTGTTGAAAACTGACAAAGTTATAATTTTTTTTCGAAAAATTTACCGATCGTTCCTATGGCAGCTATATGATATAGTCGTCCGATCCGGCCCGTTCCGACATATGTACGAGTGAGAGTATATAGAAGA